>CAKAOJ020000806.1:0-50102 GCA_916701645.2 Sebastolobus alascanus | reverse complement strand
TCTTTGCAGCTGTTTTGTCTCTGTAGTTGTTTTGGTCTTTTTGTTGCTTTGGTGTTTTTGTCTTTGTGGTCATTTTGAGTCTCTTTGTAGTTGCTTTGTGTCTCTATGTAGTCATTTTGAATCTCTTTGTTGTCACTATGTGTCTCTTTGTAAGTGCTTCATTGCTTTTTGTAGTCATTTTGTGTCTCTTTGTAGTTGCTTTGTCTCTTTTTGTAGTCATTTTGTGTCTCGTAGTTGCTTTGTGTCCCTTTGTAGTTGCTTTGTCTCTTTGTAGTCATTTTGTCTCTTTGTAGTTGCTCTGTGTCTCTTTGTAGACATTTTGTGTCCCTTTGTAGTTGTTTTGTGTCTCTTTATAGTCATTTTGTGTTTCTTTGTAGTTGCTTTGTGTCTCTTTGTAGTCATTTTGAGTCTCTTTGTAGTTGCTTTGTGTCTCTTTGTAGTCATTTTGAGTCTCTTTATAGTTGTTTTGCGCTTTTCATAGTCGTTGACAGTCTCTTTGTGATCTCTCTAGTTATTTATTCTTATTTTCTTATTTTTACCACCATCATCCCCATCCCCAAACAACAGAAAGCGACCAGCTTAAACGACTGGCGCCCCATAGCCCTCAACCCCATAGCCAGCAAGTGTTTTGAGAAGCTGATTAAATCCCTCATCAGCCCCATGCTTCCCCCCACCCTCGACCCCCTGCAATTTGAATACCGCCCAAACAGAAGCACAGAGGACGCCATCGCCCACGTCCTACACACCGCCCTCTCCCACCTGGAAGGAAGGGACACCTATGTGAGGATTGCTGTTCGTGGATTACAGCTCAGCGTTCAACACCATAGTGCCCTCCAGGCTCGTCACTAAGCTGAAGGATCTGGGCCTGAACACACCACTGTGTGACTGGATCCTAGACTTTCTGACGGAACGCCCCCAGGCGGTGAGAATGGACAACCTCACCTCCACTTCACTGACTCTCATGCGCGGGAGCGCAACAGGGCTGTGTTCTCAGACTTAAACCACAAATCCTCAGGGACTTCTACCGAGGCACCATAGAGAGCCTCCTGACAGGCTGCTTCACCACATGGTACGTCAGCTGCACCAACGTGGACCGTAAGGCGCTTGGTAGGGCGGTGCGCTCGGTCCAACACATCACCGGGTAGGAGCTGCCCAGCCTGCAGGAGCTGTACACCCAGCGGTGCCTCAGGAAGTCCCTGAGGGTCATTAAGGACACCACACACCCCCACAACAGCCTGTTCTCCCTCCTGCCCTCTGGTAGAAGATACAGGACCCCCAGAAACTCACACCAGCAGACTGAGGAACAGTTTTTTCCCCCCAGGCCATAAGACTCTTGAATAGATAATCCATCAACACTCTCTCACACAAAAGTGCAATAAAAAAGTGCAATACCTCAATCAATACAATATGTGCAATATAAAAAAGAAATACCTGTGCAATATTTTTATATTGCCCGACTCTGCTTCTATATTTATCTCACTGCCTCTTATACTGTATATACTGTATATGTTCTTAATATGCCTTTGCACAAAGTATTTCCTTTTATTATTGTACAGTAATATAACTTATTATTTTTAATGGAGCTTCCCAGCAAAAAGTATTTCACACGATTGCACTTGTATAACCGGCGTGACAAGAAACATCCTGAATCTTGATTCTTGAATTTAGAGTTACTTATAAAGGGAAAGAAGTTCTCAAGTGAGAGTGAGAGGCTCTGAACTCTGTTGTCACAGTTTTTCTACTACTTCATTTTAACCACAGTTAAATTAAATTACAATTTCTTTGAATGGCAGAAAGTGGTAGAAGCAAACTGGGAATCTCAAATAAAACTGCAGGTCACATAAGGTCATGGATGGTTTAGAAAATGTTTGCTGTGGTTGATGCAAAGCAGATGTAAAGCCACACGGCCTCACCTGATGCAAACATTATGCTAACGTGAGGTGACGTGTGGTTCGTTGTTTGGATAAATGAATACACATTTAAAGTCAAATCTAGACATGGACTGTGTTCAAATTGCATACTAACCCACTGAGTACTCACTCAGTATGTACTGCCTACTGTGTACTAACGATTAGTTTGCCATTACCAGTAGACTGTTCACACTGAAGTAAACTCAAGCAATAAGTCTTCTCTGCAACACAACTGTATCGATCACGATGCCATTGGCCATGGCAATGCATTTACGTCACATACTTTTTCTAACGTACACAAAATCCACATAGCCGATAAATGCCAGCCTGGTCTCATGGGAAGGCGGATTAATAGCACCTAATTTTAACGACATTCCTTGTGTTATGATAATGCATTTAAGGCTTTTCACCCCTATGTCTGCCAGGGGTACAGTTGTACTTGTTGCGTGTCTCTTTGTAGTCGTTTTGTGTCTCTTTGTAGTTGTTTTCAATCTCTTTGTAGTCATTTTGTGTCTCTTTGTAGTTGTTTTCTATCTCTTTGTAGTCATTTGTGTCACTTTGTAGTCATTTTGTGTCTCTTCGTCGTTGTATTCTATCTCTTTGTAGTCATTTTGTGTCTCTTTGTAGTCATTTTCTATCTCTTTGTAGTTATTTTGTGTCTTTTTGTGGTCATTTTGTGTCTCTTTGTAGTTGTTTTGTGTCTTTTTGTGGTAATTTTGTGTCTCTTTGTAGTTATTTTATGTCTTTTTGTGGTCATTTTGTGTCTCTTTGCAGTTGTTTTGTGTCTTTTTGTGGTCATTTTGTGTCTCTTTGTAATTGTTTTGTGTCTCTTTGTAGTTGTTTTTTGTGGTCATTTTGTGTGTCTTTGTAGTCGTTTTATGTGTCTTTGTGGTCGTTTTGAGTCTCCTCCTGGTTTGTAAGTGACATTTTGTAGGTGAAGGCCAGGGGGGCCCTGACACTTTAGACCCCAGGGCCTGTGCCTGTAGTCCATACTGTTCTGCATGTACCTTTTCAACTCTTTACTAAAGCAATATAATGTTCACATTGACTAAAACATCAGAATGCAGATGTTCTTTGTGTCTTTTCATAATTTTATGGACACTCCCCTAAAGTTCAACCAATTTCTACACAATTTGTAGTTGAATGTGTATTGCCATCTGCTACTAAAGTCAGTTATAGCACATCCTGTTTGTACTTTATGGACTTGTTAAAGGTCCCATCACACACACCTGTCACATGATCTCTGATCTGTAAATGAGCCACTACTGTCCTTGTTCCAGGTGTTATCTGACAGGTATATTGTATAACAACCCCTCCTGCTTTATTAGAAAGGCTACATTAAATTCTGCGATTAAAGGCCTTTTCTGTGATCTGATGTGTTCTTCTTCATGGCCTTCATTCTAGCGCAACAAGGGAGGTATTTAACATCTTAAATAATGCTCTTATCTGAAGACAATCGTGTCACTATAACCATAACCATGTCATGTTTGTAATGCAATGCGGAACTGCAGCATTCCTCACGTCAGGCCGAGGTTTCTCTGTGTTTCAGGTGTGTCTAGTGGAAAAATGTTAACCGTTGGACTCAAACACCACACCCACGAGGCAAACACACTCCTTCCCTGTGTGAGAGCTACTATTATGTATTCCCATGATCCCATATGCACACAGATGTCATGCCACAGCATGTGAGCATAATAGATACAGTAGCTAATTGGTTGGTTGGTTGGTTGGTTGGTTGGTTGGTTGGTTGGTTGGTTGGTTGGTTGGTTGGTTGGTTGGTTGGTTGTGCTGCTGTTTTAAGATCTTTACAGTAAAGCAGACAGACAGAGAGACCATTGCTGGGCTCAGGAGAGGGAGGGTTCAGGCTGATGAGTAACTGTGTTGACATTACATTTTCCTGTTTCACAGCTAGCCCTGTAATTTATTCACACTCATCATACAGCAGGAGAATCATCTGCTCTGCCGTCACCGAGGACAGAAGTGTGACTGACAAGCTTCGTCTGAGAAAAGCAGCTGTAAGTATGAGAAATATTCAAAAATATGATCTGTTTTGTTGTGAAAAAGACCGAGCGGGTGAATGAAAGTGAAGTTTATGGATAATTCAAAACGGGGAACAACACTTTTATAGTAAACTGTCAGATATCCGACAAACATGCAACCATATCTTCACATAGACTGATCGAAATAAACAATTTAGTGCTGGAGAACGTGTCTTGTTTTCCTTCTAAATGTTGAAATGATAGCAGTTTTGGAGCAAAATCTTGATATGACTGTATAAATTTCACATTTTCCTGATTATTGTGGGATTGAATGACAAGCTGAGCTGTAGGTATAGTGTATATTTGATTGATCAGATATATATAAGGCCTTAAACCTCACCCTGTCTGTTTATATTTGTATGTACTTAAGGGAATAATTGGATTAAATAATTATAATTAATTAATTATTTAAAAAAACAAGATATAATATGTTAATTAGTTTCAGACAGAGCTGTTTCCCATTGTTACTAGAATTTATGCTCAGCAAGTATCTGAGTCAGCAGATATCCCGTTTGTTGAATTACCCTTGAGCAAGGCAGTGAATCCCTGTCAATTTCATAGTAAGCTTTCTGTAGCTGAGCCTGACCTCTGCGTTAAGTAGTATGTTTTCTACATATGTTCAAACTTGTTCAACTAGTTAGTGTTTACTAAATGAGGGATTTACACATCACTAAATAGTATTTTATTTGCTAACACATTTCTTAAAGGTACAGTGTGTGTAGGATTTGGCGGCATCTAGTGCTGTGGCTGCAGATTGCAACCAGCTGAGTACCCCTCCGCTTACTCCTCCCTTTCCAAGACTGTGGTAACGTGAGTAGCCGAGTGCAAAACCGTGGTAACGCTGTTCGCCTCGCTCAGAGGCCATCCTTACCATAAAAACACTACTTTAGGAGCAACGGAAGTCAGATGGCTGCTGGCTGTACCACGGTGTTGCTCTCTGCAGCTCACTTTACAACAGTTTCACAAGCGTGTCGGGGAACTACGGTGGACTTCAGGTAACGTAAAAACATGAAAGGCTCTCTCTAGAGCCAGTGTTTGGTTTGTCCGTTCTGGGCTACTGTAGAAACATGGCGGAGCAACATGGCGGACTCCGTGAAGAAGACCCGCTCCCTATGTAGATATGAAGGACTCATTCTAAGTTAACAAAAACACAGCAATTCTCAGTTTCAGGTGATTCTACACTAATGAAAACATAGTTATGAATATTATATTCCATTTCTGTTAATAGATTCCCAAAAATATTACACAGTGTTTCTTCAGGATGTATTTGTGCAGCCTGATTTCTTTTTATAGCAATAGCAATAATAATAATTATTTCTAACTTTATTATAAGTATTAGAGTTGTTTTCATTGGTAATAGGATGTTGGTAGTTGTGTGGACATTTTCAGTGGGAAGTGAGGTGGGTGTGTCTGGTATGTGTAGCCTATTTAGCTGAGAAAACAATGACTAATGCACTAAGGACACCAAACAGTGCAGGATGTAGGAGTCCTGAATTTAAAGACGTGCATAGTTATGCAAATGTACACCTTAGATGATAAATAAACACTTAGAAGGTGTTTTTACTCTGAGAACAGGAATGTGTGGCTTCTATGTTTAATTCATTAAGGTAGTTAAATCCTCTTTCTACTCGTGTACTTTTGTGTTTGCTCTGTGGGTGTTAATCTCAGCATGCACTTCCTCTATAAAAGCTCTTCCCGCTGAGCAACTGATCGCCTGACTTCCTTTTTTACAGCTCTGCAGACAATGGCCTCCTCAGGTTACATGCTACCAGAAAAACAGTTCCAGTGCACCATCTGTCAGCAGGTGTTCACCGACCCGGTCACCACCCCCTGCGGACACAACTTCTGCCAGGCCTGCATCCAGAATGTGTGGGACAGCAGCGAGGTGTGCCAGTGCCCCACCTGTAACAAACCATTCACCTCCCGGCCTGATGTAAGCATCAACACAGCCTTCAAAGAGCTGGCGGACACATTTAGGAAGATTATAGTCTGTTCCTCGGCGTCACCGCTGTGCGCAGCCAAACCAGGCGAGGTGGCCTGTGACGTCTGCGCCGTGGCCTCCCTGCAGGTGAAGGCCCTGAAGTCCTGTCTGGTGTGTCTGACGTCGTACTGCGCAGCCCACCTGGAGCCTCACCAGAGAGTCGCCACCCTGAAGATCCACAAGCTGATCGAGCCGGTGAAGAACCTGCAGGACAGGATGTGCAAGAAGCACGAGAGGCTGCTGGAGATGTTCTGCAGGGACGAACGCAAGTGCGTGTGTCGGTTCTGCACCGAGACCGAGCACAAAGACCACCAGGCTGTTACGATAGAGGACGAGAGCGGGGAGAGGAAGGTAGGAGTATGCTCTGTATTATAAGGGTTGAGGAAATATGGGGTTCTGAAGACCAAAAGCAATACTGATATATTTCAATGACGAGTGCAGTGATAATAATGTTAATTGTCATGGGAATGAAAACATGAAACATAGTCCTTTTTGCACATCTCTAGAGGGGAACTTCAGGTGTTGCAACAGCACAAAAACAGAAATAAGTACAAACAAATAGGGAGGTAAAAAGAAAACACAAACTAGAGACCATCTTGCAACTGGATAACACCAGCCGCGACGCCAAATCGAGCCAGGGGCGTAAAGTGGGGAGGCCCCTTCCCCACTTCCTACGCACCGTACTTCTGGTGCCCTTGCTCGGACCACACCCATCTTCAAACTCGACCTTCACTTTGATCTCAACTACACCTCGGTAAAGTTTTGTGACGCCAAATGGGCCTTTTGATCGGTTGCGGTGCTATTGCGGTGACAAAATCTGTCCACAGACAGAAATATGAACATCTGAGGCTTGTACTACAAAGCAGGATTTGGGGTTAGCGAGGTAACTTCAGAGTTAACCCTGGGTTTTCCATCCTACGACGGTGGTTCTTACCGGGGTAGATCGCCATGGTATCTTATGCTGAGCACCTAACCTGCTCCGGAGCAGGTTAAAAAATCCAATAATAATAATACAAATCTCACCATTGTGGGACTTATTGTCTACACAAATGTAACCCGGTAGCCAATGTAATGATTCAAATTAAATTTTCCCAAGTGAAATCCTCCAGATGCCGTTAGGAGCATCGGAGGACACAGTAGGACACAGAGGAACATGGTTTTTTTTTCAGGTTACCTGTTTCATGTACTACTGTCACGATATAGCGGCCGTTTTCTAAAAAATAACTTTTTTAAATCATATTTGCGCCAATATCGCATCCTGCAGCTTTAAGAGAATAATTGGATTTAATAATTATAATTAATTAATTATTTTAAAAAAAAAGATATAATATGCTAATTAGTTTCAGACAGAGCTGTTTCCCATTGTTACTAGAATTTATGCTCAGCAAGTATCTGAGTCAGCAGATATCCCGTTTGTTGAATTACCCTTGAGCAAGGCAGTGAATCCCTGTCAATTTCATAGTAAGCTTTCTGTAGCTGAGCCTGACCTCTGCGTTAAGTAGTATGTTTTCTACATATGTTCAAACTTGTTCAACTAGTTAGTGTTTACTAAATGAGGGATTTACACATCACTAAATAGTATTTTATTTGCTAACACATTTCTTAAAGGTACAGTGTGTGTAGGATTTGGCGGCATCTAGTGCTGTGGCTGCAGATTGCAACCAGCTGAGTACCCCTCCGCTTACTCCTCCCTTTCCAAGACTGTGGTAACGTGAGTAGCCGAGTGCAAAACCGTGGTAACGCTGTTCGCCTCGCTCAGAGGCCATCCTTACCATAAAAACACTACTTTAGGAGCAACGGAAGTCAGATGGCTGCTGGCGGTACCACGGTGTTGCTCTCTGCAGCTCACTTTACAACAGTTTCACAAGCGTGTCGGGGAACTACGGTGGACTTCAGGTAACGTAAAAACATGAAAGGCCCTCTCTAGAGCCAGTGTTTGGTTTGTCCGTTCTGGGCTACTGTAGAAACATGGTGGAGCAACATGGCGGACTCCATGAAGAAGACCCGCTCCCTATGTAGATATGAAGGGCTCATTCTAAGTTAACAAAAACACAGCAATTCTCAGTTTCAGGTGATTCTACACTAATGAAAACATAGTTATGAATATTATATTCCATTTCTGTTAATAGATTCCCAAAAATATTACACAGTGTTTCTTCAGGATTTATTTGAGCAGCCTGATTTCTTTTTATAGCAATAGAAATAATAATAAATATTTCTAACTTTATTATAAGTATTAGAGTTGATTTCATTGGTAATAGGATGTTGGTAGTTGTGTGGACATTTTCAGTGGGAAGTGAGGTGGGTGTGTCTGGTATGTGTAGCCTATTTAGCTGAGAAAACAATGACTAATGCACTAAGGACACCAAACAGTGCAGGATGTAGGAGTCCTGAATTTAAAGACGTGCATAGTTATGCAAATGTACACCTTAGATGATAAATAAACACTTAGAAGGTGTTTTTACTCTAAGAACAGGAATGTGTGGCTTCTATGTTTAATTCATTATAGTAGTTAAATCCTCTTTCTAACCGTGTACTTTTGTGTTTGCTCTGTGGGTGTTAATCTCAGCATGCACTTCCTCTATAAAAGCTCTTCCCGCTGAGCAACTGATCGCCTGACTTCCTTTTTTACAGCTCTGCAGACAATGGCCTCCTCAGGTTACATGCTACCAGAAAAACAGTTCCAGTGCACCATCTGTCAGCAGGTGTTCACTGACCCGGTCACCACCCCCTGCGGACACAACTTCTGCCAGGCCTGCATCCAGAATGTGTGGGACAGCAGCGAGGTGTGCCAGTGCCCCACCTGTAACAAACCCTTCACCTCCCGGCCCGATGTAAGCATCAACACAGCCTTCAAAGAGCTGGCGGACACATTTAGGAAGATTATAGTCTGTTCCTCGGCGTCACCGCTGTGCGCAGCCAAACCAGGCGAGGTGGCCTGTGACGTCTGCGCCGTGGCCTCCCTGCAGGTGAAGGCCCTGAAGTCCTGTCTGGTGTGTCTGACGTCGTACTGCGCAGCCCACCTGGAGCCTCACCAGAGAGTCGCCACCCTGAAGATTCACAAGCTGATCGAGCCGGTGAAGAACCTGCAGGACAGGATGTGCAAGAAGCACGAGAGGCTGCTGGAGATGTTCTGCAGGGACGAACGCAAGTGCGTGTGTCGGTTCTGCACCGAGACCGAGCACAAAGACCACCAGACTGTTACGATAGAGGACGAGAGCGGGGAGAGGAAGGTAGGAGTATGCTCTGTATTGTAAGGGTTTAGGAAATATGGGGTTCTGAAGACCAAAAGCAATACTGATATATTTCTATGACGAGTGCATTGATAATAATGTTAATTGTCATGGGAATGAAAACATGAAACATAGACCTTTTTGCACATCTCTAGAGGGGAACTTCAGGTGTTGCAGCAGCACAAAAACAGAAATAAGTACAAACAAATAGGGAGGTAAAAAGAAAACACAAACTAGAGACCATCTTGCAACTGGATAACACCAGCCGCGACGCCAAATCGAGCCAGGGGCGTAAAGTGGGGAGGCCCCTTCCCCACTTCCTACGCACCGTACTTCTGGTGCCCTTGCTCGGACCACACCCATCTTCAAACTCGACCTTCACTTTGATCTCAACTACACCTCGGTAAAGTTTTGTGACGCCAAATGGGCCTTTTGATCGGTTGTGGTGCTATTGCGGGGACAAAATCTGTCCACAGACAGAAATATGAACATCTGAGGCCTGTACTACAAAGCAGGATTTTGGGTTAGCGAGGTAACTTCAGGGTTAACCCTGGGTTTTTCGTCCTACGACGGTGGTTCTTACCGGGGTAGATCGCCATGGTATCTTATGCTGAACACCTAACCTGCTCCGGAGCAGGTTAAAAAATCCAATAATAATAAATCTCATACAAATCTCACCATTGTGGGACTTATTGTCTACACAAATGTAACCTGGTAGCCAATGTAATGATTCAAATTAAATTTCAATTAAGTTATTTGCTAATTATCATCTATTTATCAGCAGACATGGAAGTAAAGCATATAAATTAACTTTGTATTATTTTCCTGGAAATATATTAAATATATTACCAGCTATTGGGAAATAGCGGAATATAATTATTAAATAATGTTTATAATTAAGTAATTTTCGATAAATTTTGAGGTAAATAGTGGAGTAATTTGACTGTAATTCCGAAGAAATTTCAAATAGGTTACTTCTAATTATCTCCTAATTACCATGAAATTTGCAGACCTGTAAAATGAAGTCTTACCTAATACAGTATAGTATGGGATATATGATATAGTATAAAGTGCAATGTAATAATAATAATAATGATATTGTGATATTGTATAACATAATATTGTATAGCAGCATAACAGGGAATATGGTATAGTATAGTAAAGCAAACTAACGTAAAGATGCAAAAGTCTTTCATACTGTCCCAAGATTGTGAAGTGTATGATTAGGCTACATAGAGTGTGAAAGTGAAAGCTTAACAAACACAACAACCCCGTCATGACATATAAATTGTCATCTTTATCCATACACTTTGCTGTTGTAGCTTTGATATTTACCGCAGTTTTTGGGGTTGTTTTATTAAAGATCCTCGAACTCAAATCAACAATGATGTTACTAAGAGAGAGAGAGGCAAGGGTTTTCATGTAGAAAAAGTCAGTCTGGAACCTCTATCTTTGGTGGTGGGCAATGAAAACTTGAATATTAGTCTCATTTGTTTGGTACTATCGGTTACAAACTTACAGTCTGCCAACTGAAGGTTTTAATTTCCGTTCTGCCTGTTTAGGTCCACATGAAGAAGACTGAGGCAGATTTCCAGCATATGATCCAGGAACGAATGAGGAAAGTGGAGGAGATCAAAAGCTGTCTGAAGCTCAGCAACGTGAGTGGTAATGGAAATGTCAATCTGGATTGTCATCTCTCTTGTTTGAATTCAGCTGGTGACTTCACATTATCATCACGCATTTGCAACTGTAACAGACAACAAATGATGTGTTGGCGATTCAAAACATTAATGCCAGTCACTCAGAATCAAACAGCAAGGAAAGCTTCCTATTACTTACTAACTGTACCATCCTTACTGATATATATAATAAAAATACACAAGAATATACCCCTTGTAAAAGAAGCAGGGGCAACAATTTTTCAAATATGCGCACATAAGAAGTCACCGAGCGGGCCAATCAAAATACATGCAAATGCACCTTCCTCCTGGTACATTACTTTTTAATGTGAATACTGTATTTCTACTGTTTACCTCGCAATTGTTGTGACAAAATCTAGAATTGTTGCAGCCATGATAAGTTTCCAGAGCTTTAAATTCCGTTAAAAAACGTTTGCGGTGTTTTGGCGTCTGATTAGCCTTTAAAATCCTGAATCTGTTACTCAAACTGGACTTGAACTGAATCCCTGATTACAGATTGAAAACAGTGCTGCTCTCTCTAGCTCTAAGGCTGCATCCAAAGTCTCTTAAAGGAACAGTGTGTAACATTTCGGGGGATCTATTAGCACAAATAGAATACAATATTCATAACTATGTTTTCATTAGTGTATAATCACCTGAAACTAGTAATCGTTGTGTTTTCGTTAGCTTAGAATGAGCCGTTTATATCTACATGGAGGGGGTCCTCTTAACGGTGTCCGCCATGTTGCTCCGCCATGTTTCTACAGTAGCCCAGAACGGACAAACCAAACACTGGCTCTAGAGAGAGCCTTTCACGTTTTTACGTTACCTGAAGTGTTAATATGGTAAGGATGGCCTCTGAGAGAGGCGAACGGCGTTACCACGGTTTTGCACTCACGTTTCCACAGTCTTGAAAAGTGAGGAGGGAGCGGAGGGGTACTCAGCTGGTTTCAATCTGCAACCACACCACTAGATGTCGCCAAATCCTACACACTGCACCTTTAAATTGCATCCACGTTTTCCTCACTTCCATGCATCCCCGGTGGGAGGGAAGCAAGGAAACGACGCAAGTGAGGGAAGCGTGGATGCAATTTAAGAGACTTGGGATGCAGACTTTTCTGGAGTGGTTGTGAAAGGCATTTTGGGAAATGTAGGAAATCCAAAACAGATAGAGTGCAGATGTACACAAGGCAGGTTACAGGAATTAGTTTGAGGGTGGGGAAAAAACCTACATCTGACTGCAACTTCATTTTACATATTAATGTTCAAAACATTTTTTTTATCCCCGTCCAGACGAGTGCAGAGAAGGAGATGAAGGAGAGCGACCGTCTCTTTGTGTCTCTGATTCGCTCCATCCAAGAGAGACAAGCTGAAGTAACCGCGGAGATTAAGGAGAAGCAGAAAGCAGCAGAGAGGAGGGCAGAGGAGCTTGTCAACGAGCTACAGCAGGAAATCAATGAGCTGCAGAGGAGAAACGCTGAGCTGGATGAGCTGAGGGACTCCGAGGACCATCTGCACGTCCTACAGGTGACAATTGACCTTAAACGGCGACGGTGGTTAGTTCAGGTGTCAGTAGGTTAAAGGAAAGAAATTGGTCAAAACTACATCTTTTGGGTTACAATCAGTTCCATTTTAGCATCACATAAACACCATGATAAAGATAAAACAAACACTGAATATTTGTGGTTTTCAGTTGAAGATAGAAAAGCAGAAAGTACAGTATAGTATTTATGTAATCTTATATCAGTCAAACGCTCTAAATCAATGAATTACTCAAATTCATACAGTAATAATCAAATATCTTTTTCACCCCATTTCCCTCTGGTAGAGGTCGCCCCCTCTTATGTCTCCTCCACCCACCAGAGAGTGGACGGAGATCGGCGTCCACCCTGAACTCTGTGTGGGGACGGTGAGGAGATCGCTGTCTAAACTGGACGACACCCTGAAGAATGAACTGAACGGTCTGAAGACAGAAGGTAAAGTGAAATGAAGAGTCCTCTCTGGCATGAATTGCATTTGCTACCGTCAAACTAAACTGTTTTTTTTATCTTCCTGACAGAAATGAAGAAGATGCAGAAATATGCTGGTAAGACCTCGCTCAACATAATTCTGTAGTTTCAGTGTTCAGTTTAGCAACACACAGAATGTAGCAGTTTTCACCAAGATTGTCCCATTTTTCTACAAACAAAAAACACCAGAATAATTTAAAAGATAATGGCTTTAAATTCACTCATTAATTTATGTTTAATTATTTTTTTGTTGTTTATGGCAGCAGTCTGTCTCACTATTATGGTCTTTAACAAATAAATGTAATCATTCATTCATTCATTCATTTAATTTACTCACTTCAGTCACTTTCTTATTTACCTTCCGCCTTCTTCTTTTTAGCCATGCTTGAACACGAATATGTACAAGCATGGCTAAAAATGGTATAGACGTCTGGCTTCATGACTCAATAGCGCAGTGTCCGTTCAGGGCGTTGCCGTTCAGAGCGTGTGCCCATTTGGAATGGGCCGATTGCTTGGCTCCCACTATAGATGCTTGCAGCGTTGTCGGGTGCACATCCTAGGGTTCCCAGCTATACATCCACCAAGTGTGAAGTAGATAGGACGAACGGTTCTCGAGATATGCGAAGGACACACAGACAGAGATTCCTCGCTTTATAGTTAGACTAGTGCAATGCCCGTTCTGGGCGTGGCCATTTGGAGCTTGTGCTAGTTAGGAACGGGCCGATTGCTTGGCTCCCGATATTGCTGCTTGCAGCATTGTTGGAGGGCATGCCCGTTGGGGGGCTTGCCCGTTCGGAGCCGGCCGATTGCTTGGCTCCTGGGAGTGCTGTTTGCAGCATTGTAGCGAAGCGCTCATCTCTCGTTGACTCCAGGGAAGTTAAGAAGAGTTTGTAACATTAGTATATCTAGCATCCAACAGCCAAAACTGAACTGCATCAATGAGTCGCAGCCTGTCGAGGCCCACTGTGGATGACTTCATCGAGTCAGTCCCCAGAGTGCTGTTTGCTTGTTTATTCAAAGTTTATTAATATAAGCGATGGACACACATAGGTACATACAGACAGACAGAGATTCCTTGCTTTATAGTTAGACGAGTGCAGTGCCCGTTCGGAACGGCCCGATTTCAATCTGCAACCACACCACTAGATGTCGCCAAATCTTACACACTGCACCTTTAAATTGCATCCACGTTTTCCTCACTTCCATGCATCCCCGGTGGGAGGGAAGCAAGGAAACGTCGCAAGTGAGGGAAGCTTGGATGCAATTTAAGAGACTTGGGATGCAGACTTTTCTGGAGTGGTTGTGAAAGGCATTTTGGGAAATGTAGGAAATCCAAAACAGATAGAGTGCAGATGTACACAAGGCAGGTTACAGGAATTAGTTTGAGGGCGAGTAAAAAACCTACATCTGACTGCAACTTCATTTTACATATTAATGTTCCAAAAAAATTTTTTAACCCCATCCAGACGAGTGCAGAGAAGGAGATGAAGGAGAGCGACCGTCTCTTTGTGTCTCTGATTCGCTCCATCGAGGAGAGACAAGCTGAAGTAACCACGGAGATTAAGGAGAAGCAGAAAGCAGCAGAGAGGAGGGCAGAGGAGCTTGTCAACGAGCTACAGCAGGAAATCAATGAGCTGCAGAGGAGAAACGCTGAGCTGGAGGAGCTGAGGGACTCCGAGGACCATCTGCACGTCCTACAGGTGACAATTGACCTTAAACGGCGACGGTGGTTAGTTCAGGTGTCAGTAGGTTAAAGGAAAGAAATTGGTCAAAACTACATCTTTTGGGTTACAATCAGTTCCATTTTAGCATCACATAAACACCATGATAAAGATAAAACAAACACTGAATATTTGTGGTTTTCAGTTGAAAATAGAAAAGCAGAAAGTAATAATAGATTTGATTTACATAGCGCTTTTCCATAGTTCAAAGACGCTTATAAAGCTAAAGAAAGTACAGTATAGTGTAGCGTGAATGGTGCTTGCTACTTTGAGAAGCATCTTATCTCATCCTGCATCTACTGGGATGAGAAAAACACATTCTTGTATCCAACAAGATTTGGTCATTTACAGATGGAAGTCTCCAAAGAAAGAACAATTTGTTTGGGTAAAGGGCCATAAACTCTTTTATCGACCATCGAGTGTCAGTTTTGACACTGTCCAGGAGGATAATAACTTTTAAAACTGTGGGAAGGGTTTTCTCCCCACTTAAACCAACAAGAACTGATAACTTTTCCTGACTTCAAAGTGATCCGTTTGGTCAAAAACACACACACACACACACACTCCCCTGTCCATCTCACATTCCACAGCCTAGGTTTCTTAACCTTTCGGTGACCCAGAGATTCACTCCAGCGGTGAAGCGTGAACCCCACCTAGTTTTCATCTGTGGTAATGTGACCAATAATTAAAGTGTTTAGAAGTCATCATGTTTTAGATTATTGACTTCTTTATGTATAATCATTAATGGTATTGTAATACGTTTTAATGTTTTATCAGTGATGTTCAATAGAGGTAATACCTTAAGTTTAAAGTTGTTGAGAATGAGTATTAACTTGAACTTAGAATTCAATTTTGACAATCTTGATACTAATGTTTCATTAAACATTAGTGGTTTTATAGTTTTTGATATGTGTCTGTCTCGTGCAAAAGAAAGGAAAAATTAGTAAAGAGGGAATTCTGATTTTGCGCGTGTAAAGGTTTTTCAATAATGAATCGATCAGAGAAAGAGAGGGTCTCGACCCCTCCCTCCCAGAGAGGGTTAAAGAAGAGATGACACAGAGTCAGAAGTTCGGTTGTCAGAAGAAGTTGAGAAAGTTGTCCGCAGGGAGATGACTCCAGCAGGAGCTCTCCAGAACTTACATACATACATTTCATTTGTGTGTTTATTTTCTACCTCATGTTCATTTTTATGAGTCAAGTGACTTCTAAAGGACAGCATTTTTAAAGATCTTTTGTTTATCTCGCGTGATTTAAATGCTAAGTGCTCGGCCAGCATTTCGAGTTTTTCCGTGAAATAGATAAATTCTAAAGCTTCAGAAGATAATCCAACTTCAGCTTTTTGATCTCTTTCAACGAGTAAGCAGCCAACGGACTTCAACTCCCACATTCAATGTTCTGACGAGAAAGTTGAATGTTCTCCACGCTTTGCTGTTTGGTATCCCGGGCCAGCGGAACCGATCTCATCAAACCCATCCAAAGGGCTTGTCTATCCAGACAACGTGTGAGGAAACTGCCTCTGGACCCATCAGAACCAACTGCAGCGATAAGTGAATGTTCCGTGGCTTTATGATCAATAGTTGTTTGTCAGACATATCTTCTAAATTTCCTAATCTTCCAAATTATTAACTGCGACTTTTATAGCTTAGAGAGAGAATAATCAGACTTCCCTCACTACTAAAGTTCCAATCAGAATTGCATCATCGAAGTTTCATTTCATTCATTCATTAATTACCAGTGTTAATTAGTCATTTGTATATTCATCACTTCATTTATTCAATTATCACGATTTATGGTAAATAAATGTTTCACTTTATCACTACGTCCTGTCTGTGTGTGTATTTCAAAGCAGAACTGTAGATCAATGAATTCAGAACTTATACTTCAGACTTGAGATTGATTAATGATCAATACTTATTTTAGAATAGTTTCCTCTTTTTCTATAAAAAGTGGTGGTGCCCCGAATTGAGTATTTCTTTATTTAACGAGTGCAAATCTTTAATTACATGTAGAGTGGTTAAACGCTACAATAGTATTTATGTAATCTTATATCAGTCAAACGCTCTAAATCAATGAATTACTCAAATTCATACAGTAATAATCAAATATCTTTTTCACCCCGTTTCCCTCTGGTAGAGGTCGCCCCCTCTTATGTCTCCTCCACCCACCAGAGAGTGGACGGAGATCGGCGTCCACCCTGAACTCTGTGTTGGGACGGTGAGGAGATCGCTGTCTAAACTGGACGACACCCTGAAGAATGAACTGAACGGTCTGAAGAAAGAAGGTAAAGTGAAATGAAAAGTCCTGTCTGGCATGAATTGCATTTGCTACCGTCAAACTAAACAAATTTTTTTTTCTTCCTGACAGAGATGAAGAAGATACAGAAATATGCTGGTAAGACCTTGCTCAACATAATTCTGTAGTTTCAGTGTTCAGTTTAGCAACACACAGACTGTAGCAGTTTTCACCAAGACTGTCCCATTTTTCTACAAACAAAAAACACCAGAATAATTTAAAAGATAATGGCTTTAAATTCACTCATTAATTTATGTGTAATTATTTTTTTGTTGTTTATGGCAGCAGTCTGTCTCACTATTATGGTCTTTAACAAATAAATGTAATCATTCATTCATTCATTCATTCATTTAATTTGCTCACTTCAGTCACTTTCTTATTTACCTTCCGCCTTCTTCTTTTTAGCCATGCTTGAACACGAATATGTACAAGCATGGCTAAAAATGGCATACACGTCTGGCTTCATGAATCACTAACGCAGTGTCCTTTGCCGTTCGGAGCGTGTGCCCATTTGGAATGGGCCAATTGCCTGGCTCCCGCTGTAGATGCTTGCAGCGTTGTCGGGTGCACATCCTAGGGTTCCCAGCTATACATCCACCAAGTGTGAAGTAGATAGGACAACCCCACCCCTGTTGCTACACAGAGAGCTGTTCATTTTTTATTGAAAGTTTATTCATATTTAACGCATCCAAATTGCACCAACTTCGACACTGCACGTCCTTGGGTCCCCAGCAATACACCCGTCAAGTGTGAAGTAGATCGGATGAACGGTTCCTGAGATATATGAAGGACACACACATACTGCACACACATACATACATACACCTCTTCCAATCCCATTTTATTTATGATTAAAATCTGTTCTATTGTTGCAGGAAGGCTGATCAATCTGTAGTAGAGTGACTGGACTAGTGATCTGTACAGAAGTATCAGGAAACAGTAGCAGTAGACGTAGAAGTGATGGTATTTGCATTCATTTAACTTCTCTCCATCTTCTCTTCCTAGTTGATGTGGTTTTAGACCCGGACACCGCCCATCCAAACATCGTCCTGTCAGCTGACGGAAAGCAGGCGGGCCGCGCCGAGCTGCTGCACATAGTGCCCGACAACCCCCAACGCTTCGACCCCGTCATTTGCGTTCTGAGCAAGAGAGGCTTCCTGTCCGGGAGGTTCTACTTCCAGGTCAGAGTCTTCTTTGATGGCGGACTTATTGTAGAAAGGTGTTCAGAATCAACTGTTTTGGAAATCGTCATATAGTGTAGTTTCCATGTTCAGTGTTTCATATTCTCTTACGTCGTCAATCAGGTTGCAGTTGGGACAAAAACCTTCTGGGACCTGGGCGTGGTCAAAGAGTCCGTCAACAGGAAGGGGATGATCACCTCCAAGCCAGAGAACGGGTATTGGACGGTGCGGCTGAGGTGCGGGGAGGAGTATCGCGCTTTGGACTCCCCCTCAGTCGGTCTTTCCCTCAAGGACAAGCCGCAGATTATCGGAGTGTTTACGGATTACGAGGAGGGAGTCGTGTCGTTCCTTGACGTGGAGGCCAGGTCTCACATCTACACCTTCACTGGGTGTTTGTTCTCAGAGAGGATCTTCCCCTTCTTTAGCCCGGGTGTTTTTGATGACGGGAAGAATACAGCGGCATTGGTTATCACAGCTGTTAATCATGAGACTTGAGGATGAGCCTTTGACTGCGTTCTGAAGAATTTGACTTACAGAACTGATTCAGTATTTAACAGTAGGCTAAGTCTTGATTTCTCAATATTTCTACTGTACATACACCAGCAGTTGTCAAATATTGTAATGCCCCACACCATCAATACAAGGCATTTTGAACCTTTTAGCATTAATAGGAAATGTTTTACAGTTGCATGCAAAAAGACGCATTCAGAGCAACAAAGACTGGACCTCTACAGTATATCAGCCGATCCATTACGGTTCAGCAACCAACCCTGATATGTGATAGTATAGAAGCTACTATGGATCAGAGTACGGCAATGAGTGAATCCACATTAAATATGCAGTCCCGCTCACACCAGGCCAACATCACATGCACATACCATAGACTGTATATAGGCCTATAGATGGATGTCTCCACTTTGACCCACTGTACAAAAGTGAAGCCAAAATATCCCGGATAAGGGAGCTGCCATCTTGAAATTTTGCTGTCATTTGGAGCCAGAGTCTGCGCAGTAGTGATCGGGGGGCTGGAGCCGCGGTATCAAGTTTTCGCCCACACATCCACGTGAGCCAATCACGAGCTGAGCACGGACGCAGCTTGTTAGTGTGGGTCACCTAGCTGCTACGTTTGCACCATGGTAGCTGTTTGGTTAGAAAGACACAACAACTTACCATAATATCTATAACTACATTTTTGATTAAATTGACAGATGTTCTATTACACAGACTCATGACGGTTATGTAATGTTAAAGTTACATCTCTTCTCCCGAGCCTCCGTCTCTGAGACTACTTCACTCAGAGCAGCTGTCAATCACAGCTGTCAATCATGATGTCCCACCCCCTTTTTGTAGCATCCAAAACTATTTAAATCTAAACTTATCAGAAAAATGAACACTTGAACATACATCAGTGTCATAAGAACTACCTAAAATGACAGAAACCATCTTTGGGAAAAATGTATTTGACGTGTACTTTGACTTTTTAGTTTGGCCCATGTCGCATCCTCTAACATGGAGGGGGCGGGAGTTATGACCTATACTGCAGCCAGCCACCAGGGAGCGATCAAGATTTTTTGGCTTCACTTTTGGGGAGCTGTCACGCCGTCCATCGTGTATGTCACAGACAGAATCTTAAAAACCTCTACCCTGTGATAAAACACAGCCAACCACAATCAGACTAAAGTATTTTACAATTGAAAGTAGTTCTATAGTCCTTTAATATGTTTAATTTTGATATGTTATACAGGGTTTTTGTAATATTATGCAATGATCAAAGGCCTCAGGGAGGCTGAAGAGGTATACATTACGGCCCAGTATGAATGTACTTTTTAGGAGAAAGGATTGATCTCAAATGAAACCAAACTATGGCAATTACAAATAAAAACAAAACTATTTGCATTGCTAGTGAGTAATATATATATTTTGTAATTTAAAGACACCTTTGGGCCCCAACCCCATCTCATGCCACCATGTACACCATAATGCCAAACTTCTAATCAAATCATCAAACCTGTGCAAAATTATACCTGACATGTTCATGGTTGTGTTGTGCTATAGACTCTACAGGCTTAGCATAGCATTGTGTTTGCAATGCAGACTTTTAACTGAATTTGACATTACATTACATTGACATTACATTACATTGACATTACATAGACATTATGTGACATTACATAGACATTCAGGTGACATTACATAGACATTCAGGTGGTGCTGATTACAACTTTAACCTGATCAAAAATGCTATGAGAATAATGCCTCGACTAGCATGTTTCAATCAGTGTTTCTATGGTGATTTGTTTTTGAAATAAAGAAACTTGTTTCACTCTTGGCCCAGAAACCTTTTCTGTTTTGCAAAACTTTTGCATCAGTCCCTCCCGACAGAGCGTCCATGTTTCCATGTGCTTTGCATTCTTAGAGGACATATGCCAAACCATGCAAGGAGGATAAAGAAGGAAGCATTCAGTAAGAAACTTTAATAAACAGTGCACTACTCGCCTATGACTTTGGCGTAGTATCTTGACGAGGTTTGCATGTAGTTAACCTTGTGAAACCGTCATTTTTAACATTGAAACACCTGGTTAGCATTGTGAAACGGTGTCAGTTAGGTTTAGGCAATAAAACTACTTGATACACCCGTCACGTGTGAAGTAGATCGGATGAACGGTTCTTGAGATATATGAAGGACACACACACACACACCGCACACACATACATACATACACCTCTTCCAATCTCATTTTATTTATGATTAAAATCTGTTCTATTGTTGCAGGAAGGCTGATCAATCTGTAGTAGAGAGACAGGACTAGTGATCTGTACAGAAGTATCAGGAAACAGTAGCAGTAGACGTAGAAGTGATGGTATTTGCATTCATTTAACTTCTCTCTATCTTCTCTTCCTAGTTGATGTGGTTTTAGACCCGGACACCGCCCATCCAAACATCGTCCTGTCAGCTGACGGAAAGCAGGCGGGCCGCGCCGAGCTGCTGCACATCGTGCCCGACAACCCCCAACGCTTTGACCCCGTCATCTGCGTTCTGAGCAAGAGAGGCTTCCTGTCCGGGAGGTTCTACTTCCAGGTCAGAGTCTTCTTTGATGGCGGACTTATTGTAGAAAGGTGTTCAGAATCAACTGTTTTGGAAATCGTCATATAGTGTAGTTTCCATGTTCAGTGTTTCATATTCTCTTACGTCGTCAATCAGGTTGCAGTTGGGACAAAAACCTTCTGGGACCTGGGCGTGGTCAAAGAGTCCGTCAACAGGAAGGGGATGATCACCTCCAAGCCAGAGAACGGGTATTGGACGGTGCGGCTGAGGTGCGGGGAGGAGTATCGCGCTTTGGACTCCCCCTCGGTCGGTCTTTCCCTCATGGACAAGCCGCAGATTATCGGAGTGTTTACGGATTACGAGGAGGGAGTCGTGTCGTTCCTTGACGTGGAGGCCAGGTCTCACATCTACACCTTCACTGGGTGTTTGTTCTCAGAGAGGATCTTCCCCTTCTTTAGCCCGGGTGTTTTTGATGACGGGAAGAATACAGCGGCATTGGTTATCACAGCTGTTAATCATGAGACTTGAGGATGAGCCTTTGACTGCGTTCTGAAGATTTTGACTTACAGAACTGATTCAGTATTTAACAGTAGGCTAAGTCTTGATTTCTCAATATTTCTACTGTACATACACCAGCAGTTTTCAAATATTGTAATGCCCCACACCATCAATACAAGGCATTTTGAACCGTTTAGCATTAATAGGAAATGTTTTACAGTTGCATGCAAAAAGACGCATTCAGAGCAACAAAGACTGGACCTTTACAGTATATCAGCCGATCCATTACGGTTCAGCAACCAACCCTGATCTGTGATAGTATAGAAGCTACTATGGATCAGAGTACGGCAATGAGTGAATCCACATTAAATATGCAGTCCCGCTCACACCAGGCCAACATCACATGCACATACCATAGACTGTATATAGGCCTATAGATGGATGTCTCCACTTTGACCCACTGTACAAAAGTGAAGCCAAAATATCCCGGATAAGGGAGCTGCCATCTTGAAATTTTGCTGTCATTTGGAGCCAGAGTCTGCGCAGTAGTGATCGGGGGGCTGGAGCCGCGGTATCAAGTTTTCGCCCACACATCCACGTGAGCCAATCACGAGCTGAGCACGGACGCAGCTTGTTAGTGTGGGTCACCTAGCTGCTACGTTTGCACCATGGTAGCTGTTTGGTTAGAAAGACACAACAACTTACCATAATATCTATAACTACATTTTTGATTAAATTGACAGATGTTCTATTACACAGACTCATGACGGTTATGTAATGTTAAAGTTACATCTCTTCTCCCGAGCCTCCGTCTCTGAGACTACTTCACTCAGAGCAGCTGTCAATCACAGCTGTCAATCATGATGTCCCACCCCCTTTTTGTAGCATCCAAAACTATTTAAATCTAAACTTATCAGAAAAATGAACACTTGAACATACATCAGTGTCATAAGAACTACCTAAAATGACAGAAACCATCTTTGGGAAAAATGTTTCACTCTTGGCCCAGAAACCTTTTCTGTTTTGCAAAACTTTTGCATCAGTCCCCTCCCGACAGAGCGTCCATGTTTCCATGTGCTTTGCATTCTTAGAGGACATATGCCAAACCATGCAAGGCGGATAAAGAAGGAAGCATTCAGTAAGAAACTTTAATAAACAGTGCCTACTCGCCTATGACTATGGCGTAGTATCTTGACGAGGTTTGCATGTAGTTAACCTTGTGAAACCGTCATTTTTAACTAGTGAAACACCTGGTTAGCATTGTGAAACGGTGTCAATTAGGTTTAGGCAATAAAACTACTTGATAGCGTGAGATTGGAAAAAACATCATGGTTTGGGCTTCAAATAAGTACACTTGTAACGTAACGTAAGCTACGGACGTACCGTCATGTGACTCAGTGGTTTAGCGTGAACGTTGTCAGTAAAAATTACACAACTTTTGGTTTCACATGGGACACGAACGCAAGTTGCCTGAGTAAAAGTCCTCTGTTGTTTGACCCATCCACCAACCCTTCCTCCAGCCCTGAGCAGACCTTTCTCGCTCTTTATACTACGTCCGTTGCTTTGAGCGTCTATTAATGACGCACATGGGTTTACATTGAAGTTAGTTGAAAGCGTGACATACCAGTGAGTAGCTGATACAGGGAAAGTTTCCTAAGAGAATTAACAAGCTAGGCCTCCTAATGTGAATATATAAGGTGTGTTGTTTGAAGGGATACAAGAAACAGAGGAAGACTCCTGCCAGGTTCTCTTGTTAGAGATCGTCTGCTTTCTCCATCATAGGTGAGTTTTATCATCACAACAATTATGTGATGACATTTATGATGGTTTGAATGACTTCCTTTTCCCTGTATTAGAATTTTCTTCATGCATGGGTTTATCTTCTTATAGAAACCACAGACCATGGAGAGGGGAATG
This sequence comes from Sebastolobus alascanus, assembly GCA_916701645.2. Taxonomy (NCBI): domain Eukaryota; kingdom Metazoa; phylum Chordata; class Actinopteri; order Perciformes; family Sebastidae; genus Sebastolobus; species Sebastolobus alascanus. The sequence continues at coordinate 26,596 of CAKAOJ020000806.1, read as the reverse complement.
TTTGGCTTTTTGGTACTCTCATGTGAGGTAGTGATCAATATCTTGCAGTGACACATGATTATAAACAGATGCTCTTCTCAATCCTTACTCAAGTACTGTTCAATTTTGGGGTACTTGTACTTGAGTTTTTCCATTTGTTTGCTACTTTATACTTCTAGTCCACTACATGTAAGAGGCAATTATTGTATTTTTTATTCCATTACATTTACTTAACAGCTTTAGTTACTTTTCAGATTAAGTTTTTACATTAACCCTCTGAGACCCACAGGTCATTTTATACAGTGATGTCAAATTTCAAAAATGGTCTCAATACGATGAATTGGCTACTATGGGGATTAACATCATCATATACAATTAGTCTCATTGTACCCACAAGAGGTCCTCAGCCTTCCAGTCTTACCCAATTTATGTAATTCCAAGACTGTTTAGGGACCCCAGTATGCAGAAATATTTAAATACACCATTTTAGTATAAGCGAAAATAACACATTTATATATATTTTTTGCCCAAAACTGCATGTGATTATCATAAAGTGGGCATGTCTGTAAAGGGGAGACTCGTAGGTAATCATAGAACCCATTTTCATTCACATATCTTGAGGTCAGAGGTCAAGGGACCCTGAAAATGGTCATGCCAGTTTTCCTCACAAAAATTTAGCCTAACTTTGGAGCGTTATTTTGCCTCCTTCCTGATAGGGTAGCATGACACGGTTGGTGTCAATAGATTCCTTGGTTGTTTTTTTTTAGTTTCACTCGGACCTTCGCTCTGAAACAGAATCTATTACGGCCTGTGAAAGACAGTAATGTCGGTCGGGAAGCCCCTGGGTTAAAAAACATAAGATAAAATACAATAAACTGTTAAAGATTAAAGTAGTGATTGTGACCATGAGTTGTTAGCAGTTCCACCGAAGAGACATTTCCCCTCTAAACTCATATGGTTTCATTTAAAATAACGGTTTGTTGTTGTTGTTTGTAAAATTATCCAATATTTCAAGAAAAAGCAAATATTTGAGAAAAGTCCAAAGGAAGAATAAAAATTTGTGAGGAAGAACTTTGTTCTGTTTATTATTTTCTGCCCCATAAATAATCTTAAAACCCCTCAGATTTATCTGGTGACCCCTTGGGGGGGGACCCGACCCCTATGTTTGAAAACTATAACTGTATATAAAGTAATTAAAACTAAGCTCCACCTCGACCTGCTAGAACACAAAAATGCTGCTTAAGCAATGATGCATTAGTATTAACAATCTAATGATCCATCCACCTCATCTGTAACCGCTTATCCTATTCAGGGTCGGGGGCGGGGGGGGGGGGCTGGAGCCGATCCCAACTAACATTGGGCGAAGGCGGGGTACACCCTGGACTGGTCACCAGCCTATCACATGGCTGACATATAGAGACAGACAACCATTCACGCTAACATTCACACGGGCAATTTTTAGAGTCTAATCTAATGATAAAATATGATAGTATCAGTCACACAGGGCCATTTTCTTTTGATACTTTAAGTACATTTACTAATAATACTTCTGTACTTTACTTAATTAAGATTTGAATGCAGGACTTTTTACATTGTTGAGATTGGTACTTTTAAGTAAAGGATTTTAATACTTCTTCCACCCCTGTGCACAGGTCGGTGCCACTTTGCATCCTCTCATCATCATCGTCAGATACCACTTCATCAAAGAACCCAAAACTTGGCCCAAATCCCGACATTACTGCAGCGAGAGAACACACTGATTTGCCACCGTCAACGACGACTATAACTACATCTATGATCAAACTGACACACGTTCTATTACACAGACTCGTGACGGTTATGGAAAGTTAAAGTTACATCTCCTCTCTCGTACATTTCCCGAGCCTCCTACTCCGCGACTACTTTCACCTCAGAGCAGCTGTCAATCATGATGTCCCACCGGTCCTTTTATATAGCATCAAATAACTAATTAAACCAAACTTATCAGAAAAATTAACACTTGAACATACAGCAGCGTGATAAGAACAACCTATAATGACAGATACCATCTTTGGGAAAAATTTATTTGCCGTGTACTTTGACTTTTATTTCGGCCCACGTCCCATCCGCTAACATGTCGGCGGTGGGATTTATGACCTATACTGCAGCCAGCCACCAGGGGGCATACAGTGTATGTTACAGACAGAATCTTAAAAATCTCTACCCTGTGATAAAAAACAGCCAACCACAATCAGACTAAAGTATTTTACAATAGAAAGTAGGTCTATAGTCCTGTAATATGTTTAATTTTGATATGTTATACAGGGTTTTTGTATTATTATGCATTGATCAAAGGTCTCAGGGAGGCTGAAGAGGTATACATTACGGCCCAGTATGAATGTACGTGAATGTATGTGATTGATCTCAAATGGAACCAAACTATGATAAAAACAAAACTATTTGCATTGCTAGTGAGGTGGTGCTGATTACAACTTTAACCTGATCAAAAATGCTATGAGAATAATGCCTCGACTAGCATGTTTCAATCAGTGTTTCTATGGTGATTTGTTTTTGAAATAAAGAAACTTGTTTCACTCTTGGCCCAGAAACCTTTTCTGTTTTGCAAAACTTTTGCATCAGTCCCTCCCGACAGAGCGTCCATGTTTCCATGTGCTTTGCATTCTTAGAGGACATATGCCAAACCATGCAAGGAGGATAAAGAAGGAAGCATTCAGTAAGAAACTTTAATAAACAGTGCACTACTCGCCTATGACTTTGGCGTAGTATCTTGACGAGGTTTGCATGTAGTTAACCTTGTGAAACCGTCATTTTTAACATTGAAACACCTGGTTAGCATTGTGAAACGGTGTCAGTTAGGTTTAGGCAATAAAACTACTTGATAGCGTGAGATTGGAAAAAACATCATGGTTTGGCTTCAAATAAGTACACTTGTAACGTAACGTAAGCTACGGACGTACCGTCATGTGACTCAGTGGTTTAGCGTGAACGTTGTCAGTAAAAATTACACAACTTTTGGTTTCACATGGGACACGAACGCAAGTTGCCTGAGTAAAAGTCCTCTGTTGTTTGACCCATCCACCAACCCTTCCTCCAGCCCTGAGCAGACTTTCTCGCTCTTTATACTACGTCCGTTGCTTTGAGCGTCTATTAATGACGCACATGGGTTTACATTGAAGTTAGTTGAAAGCGTGACATACCAGTGAGTAGCTGAAACAGGGAAAGTTTCCTAAGAGAATTAACAAGCAGGCCTCCTAATTTGAATATATAAGGTGTGTTGTTTGAAGGGATACAAGAAACAAGAGAAGACTCCTGCCAGGTTCTCTTGTTAGAGATCGTCTGCTTTCTCCATCATAGGTGAGTTTTATCATCACAACAATTATGTGATGACATTTATGATGGTTTGAATGACTCCTTTTCCCTGAATTAGAATTTTCTTCATGCATGGTTTTATCTTCTTATAGAAACCACAGACCATGGAGAGGGGAATGTTTGGCTTTTTGGTACTCTCATGTGAGGTAGTGATCAATATCTTGCAGTGACACATGATTATAAACAGATGCTCTTCTCAATCCTTACTCAAGTACTGTTCAATTTTGGGGTACTTGTACTTGAGTTTTTCCATTTGTTTGCTACTTTATACTTCTAGTCCACTACATGTAAGAGGCAATTATTGTATTTTTTATTCCATTACATTTACTTAACAGCTTTAGTTACTTTTCAGATTAAGTTTTTACATTAACCCTCTGAGACCCACAGGTCATTTTATACAGTGATGTCAAATTTCAAAAAATGGTCTCAATACGATGAAATGGCTACTATGGGGACTAACATCATCATATACAATTAGTCTCATTGTACCCACAAGAGTCTCAGCCTTCCAGTCTTACCCAATTTATGTAATTCCAAGACTGTTTAGGGACCCCAGTATGCAGAAATATTTAAATACACCATTTTAGTATAAGCGAAAATAACACATTTATATATATTTTTTGCCCAAAACTGCATGTGATTATCATAAAGTGGGCATGTCTGTAAAGGGGAGACTCGTAGGTAATCATAGAACCCATTTTCATTCACATATCTTGAGGTCAGAGGTCAAGGGACCCTGAAAATGGTCATGCCAGCAAAAATTTAGCCTAACTTTGGAGCGTTATTTTGCCTCCTTCCTGATAGGGTAGCATGACACGGTTGGTGTCAATAGATTCCTTGGTTGTTTTTTTTTAGTTTCACTCGGACCTTCGCTCTGAAACAGAATCTATTACGGCCTGTGAAAGACAGTAATGTCGGTCGGGAAGCCCCTGGGTTAAAAAACATAAGATAAAATACAATAAACTGTTAAAGATTAAAGTAGTGATTGTGACCATGAGTTGTTAGCAGTTCCACCGAAGAGACATTTCCCCTCTAAACTCATATGGTTTCATTTAAAATAACGGTTTGTTGTTGTTGTTTGTAAAATTATCCAATATTTCAAGAAAAAGCAAATATTTGAGAAAAGTCCAAAGGAAGAATAAAAATTTGTGAGGAAGAACTTTGTTCTGTTTATTATTTTCTGCCCCATAAATAATCTTAAAACCCCTCAGATTTATCTGGTGACCCCTTGGGGGGGACCCGACCCCTATGTTGAAACTATAACTGTATATAAAGTAATTAAAACTAGCTCCACCTCGACCTGCTAGAACACAAAAATGCTGCTTAAGCAATGATGCATTAGTATTAACAATCTAATGATCCATCCACCATCATCTGTAACCGCTTATCCTATTCAGGGTCGGGGGCGGGGGGGGGGCTGGAGCCGATCCCAACTAACATTGGGCGAAGGCGGGGTACACCCTGGACTGGTCACCAGCCTATCACAGGGCTGACATATAGAGACAGACAACCATTCACGCTAACATTCACACGGGCAATTTTAGAGTCTAATCTAATGATAAAATATGATAGTATCAGTCACACAGGCCATTTTTCTTTTGATACTTTAAGTACATTTAGCTAATAATACTTCTGTACTTTTACTTAATTAAGATTTGAATGCAGGACTTTTTACATTGTTGTATTGGTACTTTTAAGTAAAGGATTTTAATACTTCTTCCACCCCTGTGCACAGGTCTGTGCCACTTTGCATCCTCTCATCATCATCGTCAATACCACTTCATCAAAGAACCCAAAACTTGGCCCAAATCCCGACATTACTGCAGCGAGAAACACACTGATTTGGCCACCGTCAACGACGACTATAACTACATCTATGATCAAACTGACACACGTTCTATTACACAGACTCGTGACGGTTATGGAAAGTTAAAGTTACATCTCCTCTCTCGTACATTTCCCGAGCCTCCTACTCCGCGACTACTTCACTCAGAGCAGCTGTCAATCATGATGTCCCACCTCCTTTTTATAGCATCAAATAACTAATTAAACCAAACTTATCAGAAAAATTAACACTTGAACATACAGCAGCGTGATAAGAACAACCTATAATGACAGATACCATCTTTGGGAAAAATTTATTTGCCGTGTACTTTGACTTTTATTTCGGCCCACGTCCCATCCGCTAACATGTCGGCGGTGGGATTTATGACCTATACTGCAGCCAGCCACCAGGGGGCATACAGTGTATGTTACAGACAGAATCTTAAAAATCTCTACCCTGTGATAAAAAACAGCCAACCACAATCAGACTAAAGTATTTTACAATAGAAAGTAGGTCTATAGTCCTGTAATATGTTTAATTTTGATATGTTATACAGGGTTTTTGTATTATTATGCATTGATCAAAGGTCTCAGGGAGGCTGAAGAGGTATACATTACGGCCCAGTATGAATGTACGTGAATGTATGTGATTGATCTCAAATGGAACCAAACTATGATAAAAACAAAACTATTTGCATTGCTAGTGAGTAATATATATATTTTGTAATTTAAAGACACCTTTGGGCCCCAACCCCACCTCCTCTCACCATGTGCACCATAATGGCAAATGGCAAACCTCAAATCAATCATCAAACCTGTGCAAAATTATACCTGGCATGTTCATGTTTGTGTTGTGCCATATGGACTTTACAATCTTAGCATAGCATTGTGTTTGCAATGCAGACTTTTAACTGAATTTTACATTGACATTACATAAACATTATGTGACATTACATAGTCATTCAGGTGACATTACATAGACATTTAGGTGGTGCTGATTACAACTTTAACCTGATCAAAAATGCTATGAGAATAATGCCTCGACTAGCATGTTTCAATCAGTGTTTCTATGGTGATTTTTTTTGTTTTTGAAATAAAGAAACTTGTTTCACTCTTGGCCCAGAAACCTTTTCTGTTTTGCAAAACTTTTGCATCAGTCCCTCCCGACAGAGCGTCCATGTTTCCATGTGCTTTGCATTCTTAGAGGACATATGCCAAACCATGCAAGGAGGATAAAGAAGGAAGCATTCAGTAAGAAACTTTAATAAACAGTGCACTACTCTACTATCACAAAGTCGGTGTCTGTGCACAGCGTGATCTCATCCCTACTCTTCATATTTTGCCGCCTTTTGCGTAGTATCTTGACGCAGAAGGTTTGCACGTGGTTAACGCTGTGAAACCGTCACGCTTAACATTGTAACGTGGTTAGCGTTGTGAAACGGTGGCGGTTAGGTTTAGGCAATAAAACCACTTGATAGCGACATCATGGTTTGGCTTCAAATAAGTACGCTTGTAACGTAACGTAAGCTACGGACGTACCGTCATGTGACTCAGTGGTTTAGCGTGAACGTTGTCAGTAAAAATTAATAAACTTTTGGTTTCACACGGGACACGAACGTGTGAAAGTCCTCTGTTGTTTGACCCATCCACCAACCCTTCCTCCAGCCCTTAGCGGACTTTCTCGCTCTTTATACTACGTCCGTTGCTTTGAGCGTCTATTAATGATGCGCATGGGTTTACATTGAAGTTAGTTGAAAGCACAGTGCCTCTCATACCAGGGAGAAGATGACAGGGAAATTTCCTAAGAGAGTAAACAGACAGGCCTCCTAATTTGAATATAATAATAATAATAAGGTGTGTTGCTTTGAAGGGATACAAAATACAAGAAAGAAGAAAAAAGAGAAGACTCCTGCCAGGTTCTCTTGTTAGAGATCGTCTGGTTTCTCAATCACCGGTGAGTTTTATCATCACATCAATTATATGATGACATTTATGATGGTTTGAATGACTCCTTTTCCTGAATTTGAAATATTGTTTTATTTTATTATAGATACCACAGACCGGGAGAGGGGAATATTTGGCTTTTTGGTACTCTCAGGTGAGGTACTGATCAATATCTTGCAGTAACACATGATTATGAACAGACTTAAAGTTACTCTTCTCAATCCTTACTCAAGTACTGTACTGAAGTACAATTTTGGGGTACTTGTACTTGAGCATGAGCATGACGCTTGACCATTTTTTGCTACTTTATACTTCTATTCAACTACATGTCAGAGGCAAATATTGTACTTTTTACTCCACTACATTTACTTAACAGCTTTAGTTACTTTTCAGAATAAGTTTTTACATTAACCCTCTGAGACCCACAGGTCATTTTATATAGTGATGTCAAATTTAAAAAAAATGGTCTCTCTTTTTCCTCACAGAAATTTTGCCTAACTTTGGAGCGTTATTTAGCCTCCTTCCTGATAGCGTAGCATGACACGTTTGGTATCAATAAATTCCTAGGGTTTTCTAGTTTCGTATGATATCTGGACCTTCACTCGGACCTTCGCTCTGAAACAGATTCTGTTACGGCCTGTGAAAGACAGTAATGTCGGTCGGGAACCCCCTGGATTAAAAAACATGATAAGATAAAATATAATAAACTGGTAAAGATTAAAGTAGTGGTTGTGACCATGAGTTGTTAGCAGTTCCACCGAAGAGACATTTCCCCTCTAAACTTATGTGGTTGAAACTATAACTGTATAAAAAGTAATTAAAACTAGCTACACCTCGACCTGCTAAAACAGTAAAATGCTGGTCATTAAAAGTGGACAATTTAGAGTCCAGTCTAAAGATAAAATATAGACATAGAGACAGACAACCATTCACGCTCACATTCACACGGGCAATTTTAGAGTCCAATCTAATGATAAAATATATGATAATATCAGTCACACAGGCCATTTTTCTTTTGATACTTTAAGTACATTAAGCTAATAATACTTCTGTATTTTTACTTAATTAAGATTTTGAATGCATGACTTTTTACATTGTTGTATTGGTACTTTTAAGTAAAAGATTTTAATACTTCTTCCACCCCTGTCCACAGGTCTGTGCCACTTCGCATCCTCTCATCATCATCGTAAGTACCTCTTCATCAAAGAACCCAAAACTTGGCCCGAAGCCCTGCAGTACTGCAGAGAGAAATACACTGATTTGGCCACCGTCAACGACGAGCAGGACCTGGAGGAACTAGCTGGTCTGGTTGAGTCTGACGTCTCATACGTCTTCTTAGGTTTGTACAGAAGTTGGGGTTGGTCACTGTCAGACGCTGACGACTACAAAGAGGGAGAGGTGGCCTACTGGAACTGGGCAAGTGGTGAACCCATAGAAACAAATCTATGTGGGAGCATGGGAGAGACTGGAGAATGGTTTGCTACAAACTGCATAAACAATTTGAACTTCTACTGCTATGATGGTAAGAATATGATTCTAATTTTGTATTGGTGATGCTCTGCGATCTAAACACAAAGATAAAGAGAGTTAAATTTCTTTGCCAAAGAAATTCATATCATTGGCAGCTGGTTGAATTTCAAGATGGTGCACAGTCACAGGGTTGATGTAAATATGCATCAATGCTAAAATTGGTTTATAATCTCTAATCAGTGTTTTCACATAAATCAAATGGCTATGTGCATATTAAAGGGGTCGCTCGTAGTGACAAATCCAAATATGATTATCACCCAAGTACAGCTCCCCTCCACTCTATTGAGGGTTTCAGTGTTTTTTTATTTACAGATAATTCTCCTAAAAAGACACTGGAACACATCATCAATCAAAGAGAATGCAGTAAAAGACAGTAAAGATAGAAATAGAACATTATTTATTGAATTTAAAGGTTCATTGCTGACTTGGAAATGGCGGTTTGAATTTGTTTTTCAAATAATTTGTAATATGTATCAAAAAGTATCAGATCTCATTGTCAGGATGTCTGTCAGGTCCTGTCTTCTAGGTGATTATTGGCGTTTTTTGGTATACTAACATTATTATGGCATGATAACCAATTCAATTAACCCTCATCCTACCAACCTATTTAACATACAAGGACTACTGACTGGGGTCCATGGGGACCCAAATATAAACTACTGTAAGAAACAACCATCATACCAAAATGTTAACTTATGTTTTCTCAAAACTGATTGGGTCGAGGTCGTTATCCTCGACCCAATCAGTCGTTATACTCGACCCAGTTGGACGTTATACTCAACCCAGTCGGTCGTCGGCCCAGTATACTGCTCAAAATTTTTCGGGGCATTAAGCTGTGCATACGTAAATGAGATCATAATTATAATCAAAATCAAAGTTTCAGATGTTCTATGAATTAACTGAATATTTAATAAATAGCTGATCGTTTGCAGGGTCCAAAACTGATCTCTCTGAAAGGTTTACTTTGGGGAAAGGCGTCGGGAACTGGTTCTTTGCTCAGGCTTACTGCAGGGAATGGCACACAGACCTGGCCAGAGTGCGGAACCAGCTTGAAAATGAGGAGCTGCAGAGGAGGGTCAATGAGGATCGGGTTTGGATCGGGCTGATAAGGAGGACCTGGTTGTGGTCCGATGGGACTGTACCCTCATTCATACCCTGGAGATCGCTGAAGCCCCTGAAAAATGAACTCCTTGATTGTGCCGTACTTGATGTCAAGAGCCGACCTCTTGGAATGATAAAAAGGGGTTGTGCCGAAACATGGCCCTTTTATTGCTACTCTGGTAAACAGCTTTTTGTACTCTGATGTGCCTTTTATATAAGAATAATAGATGTGGAGTAGAAGAGGTCCATTATTTTCTATATCAGGACACCTTAGAGGGCATTATCACTCTTATACCATGGACACATAAAAAAAAGGAAAAGGCAGGCTGTGTTTAAATCACCCTTTTTTGTTTTTGAGTGTGAAGATGAATACCTTCTCATGTCTGTGTGTTGAATATGACAACATATCCTCATACAACATTTCGAATGATATCGAAATGGTATTGCTCATTTTTCAACACGTGTCAATTTCCGCATGTTACATGAGTACAGGCTTTTCAAAATAAACTTCTGTCTTCACAGGAAAACAACTTAGTTGTTGTTGGTTAGGTTTAGGCAACAAAACTACGTGGTTAGTTCTAGGCAACAAAAAGACTTGGTTAGGTTTAGGCAACAAAACTAATTGGTTAGGTTTTGGCAAAAAAAAAACTTAATTAGGTTTAGGCTACTTGGTTAGGTTTAGGCAACTTAGTTAGGTTTAGGCAACAAAACTACTTAGTTAGGTTAAGCAACAAAACTACTTAGTTAGTTCTAGGCAACAAAACTACTTGGTTAGTTCTAGGCAACAAAAAGACTTGGTTAGGTTTAGGCAACAAAACTAATTGGTTAGGTTTTGGCAAAAAAAAAACTTAATTAGGTTTAGGCTACTTGGTTAGGTTTAGGCAACTTGGTTAGGTTTAGGCAAGAAAACAAATTGGTTAGGTTAAGGCAACAAAACTACTTAGTTAGGTTTAGGCAACAAAACTACTTAGTTAGGTTTAAGCAACAAAACTACTTAGTTAGTTCTAGGCCACAAAACTAATTAGTTAGCTCTAGGCAACAAAATTACTTGGTTAGTTCTAGGCAACAAAAAGACTTGGTTAGGTTTAGGCAACACAACTAATTGGTTAGGTTCGGCAACAAAACTTCTTAGTTAGGTTTAGGCTACTTGGTTAGGTTTAGGCTACTTGGTTAGGTTTAGGAAAGAAAAATAATTGGTTAGGTTTAGGAAACAAAATTATTTGGTTAGGTTTAGGCTACTTGGTTAGGTTTAGGCAAGAAAACAAACTGGTTAGGTTTTGGCAAGAAAACAAATTGGATAGGTTTAGGAAAAGATCGTGGTTTGCGTTAAAACAACTACGTTTGAAATACTTTGTTAGGTTTAGGCAACAAAACTTATTGGTTAGGTTTAGACAACAAAATTACTTGGTTAGGTTGAGGCAACAAAACTACTTGGTTAGGTTTAAGCTACTTGGTAAGGGTTTAGGCAACAAAACTACTTAGTTAGGTTAAGGAAAAGATTGAAGATCGTGTTTTGGGATAAAAAAACAACAGAAGTGGCGTTACTTCAGTATGGAAGTTACATGACAAATAAATCACCGTTGACTGCTGGTTGCACATGGGATACGAACAGCAGTCTCCGGGTGAAAGTCCAGTGTTTTTTGACGCACTCATCCACCCCGACCTCCTCCCTACGCACCGTTTGACGCTTTTTATTCTTCCTGGTTCATGATTATGTATGTATAGCTACGAACGGTGTATGAAGCTACAGCCTGCAGCCAGTTAGCTTAGTTTTGCATAAAGACTGGAAACAGGGAAACAGCTAGCCCGGTCCAAAGTTTTAAAAAAAAATCTGCCTCCCAGCTAAGATGTAGCTTCATATTTAACGGACAGACATGAGAGTGGTATCGATCTTCTAACTCTCGGCAAGAAAAAGCATATATCCGCAAATGTTAAACTATTCTTTGAAGTATAAATGAGGTATTCAAATATATTGTTCCCTCTTGTATTCTTTCCAGATACACAGAAGAAATACTTGGTGAGACTGAAGCTGACTGCTGATGACTCTGTGGACTTGACAGACCCTGCTGTGATAGAGTCAATCAAGAAATGGGTAACTGTTACATTTAACCTTTGAGGAATTCCCAACAGCTTGTATGAAGTCATAATTGTACCTGATATTTAACACACACAACCCATTACAATGTTGCACGATACTTAAGCTTAAAATTAGCAATGTAACCTTTTATATGTCTTTTCTGTTGCATAGGTGGAAAGGCAGCTGAGCGATAAAGGTGTAACTAAAGATGTAAAACTGAGATGGAAGAAGCTCCCAGAGAAGGAAAAAAAGACAAAACAAGAGCAAACAGAAACACTTGAAGATGTGTTTGTTCCATAATTCACACAACTCATTTTATTGACTCCGCAAAGGAGGTTGGGTTTTCAGTTTAGTTTGTTTTGTTTGTCTGTTTGTCAGGATTACGGAAAAACTACTGGCCCGATTTTCATGAAACTTGTTGGAAGAGTGTAGCATGGGCGAAAGAAGAACTCATAACATTTTGGAGCGGATCCAAATCACGCTGCGGATATGAATTATCTGCGCTCCCCAAGTGCCCTTTGTGTGTAATCCTTTCAACTTGTTTTAATATCTGCATAAAAGATACTTCTTATTTTAACATTACATAATGCCAGAATTCTGTTAAAAGTTCTATTACTTTCAATTAATCTCTGCATATTCTAGTTATATCTAGTTATAGCTCATAATTTATATAAAGAGTTTATTATGTCCATTTTAGGTGGAACTGGAAGTATTAACTGATGTAAACGTAACTAGTAGATGCAAAAATACTATAGAGAGGCCATGGACCGCATTGGACCTTGTTTGGGAAAAAATATGTACAATAGTCAACAGCGAGAGACAAATATTTTTTTTGATCCCGTTTGAATCGCGCCATGAATCACACATATGATGTTTGTCAATTTAAAACATAATTTTGCAAGTCAAGAAAGTCGCAGTTTGCTGTAGGTTTGTCGTAGTATCATTTAGTTTAGTGTAAAACATTTACAAGGCATTTAGTGTGCAGTAAGAACGCCTTTCTTGATTTCCGTGTGTCATTTGTATGCCATGTATCCTGTAGTCACTGCAATGTAAACCAATATGTGTATAAATGCTACGGTAAGAGTTGGTGATGTAGTATAAAAAGTGATAAAGATTTTTAGAAAAGTGTCTGTCCTGCAGTGGTTTGACTTTTGAAAACTGGAAAAAATGAAAATGTGGGTCAACGTCTCAAAATGTGGGATGTGGGACAAAGGATAAAAATGCTGTGCAGTCCCTCATAAAGTGGGACACCTGGTCACCCTACTCGGGACACGTGGAATGTCCATGTAATGTCGTGCTATTTATACGCCTTCCTGTGAGACCGGGTTGACAATTAAGACGTTTAATCATCAATTATAGCCTATTTGTCTATATCAAAGTTGTTGCATTTTTACGTACACGATTGCATGTTTAGATTTTCCTTTGTGTTGTACAAAACAAGCAAGGATATAATGTTATATGATGATGGAATTGAGTTGCAACCTGAACCAAAAATGGTTTACATCATGCATCATTCATTTTGAGTTCAGCACAATTCTAGCCAAACTTCCTCATAGCATATGTGATATTGTATGTGAAAGGTTTGATCCTGTGTGCACCATTAGATTAGATTTGACATGAAACAGTAAATGAAACAGTCAAGACTCTGTTTTAATGATATATTCAAGTTGAACACAGTAATGTGACAGCAACAGCCACTTGTTTCAATCTAAATCGGAGTTTTAATGGTTACAGTAGATGTGAGGGTCACTTGCCACTCAGCAGGCTGGTTGGGTTAATTATCACTGAGGAGAGGCAGCTGTGGAGCGTAATTGTCCCTGATGAGGATCAGGTGGTGGCTGCCTATATCTACCCCTGGTTTCAGTGCTCTGGTGTTGACTCAATGTCTCTTTGTCAGAGGTAGTGAGAGTGCTATCCAGCTTTTGCTCTAGCTGTATAGTGGTTGTGTGTCTGCAGAGGGTCAACTCCTTCAGTTGGCTCTCTGGGTTTACATGTGTGATTTTGTTTGTTTTGTACCCACCATTTAGCTTCTTCTCAGAGCGGCAGTGTTTTGAGTGGGTTAGGTCTGTGTGGCCTTTGCTGGTTCTTTTGTTTCATTTAAGTTCTAGTCAGCTGCTCGGCAGCGGTGTTTTAGTTTTAGTCATTTAAAGGTATATTGTGAGTTTTCATTTGGTAATGACAAATACAATCCTCCCGCTTTTGTAGATTCAGGTGCAGCTGGTAGTTTTATTGACTCAACCCTGGCCCAAAACCTTAAACTGCCAGTATCTCAACTCTCTCGTCCAATTGCCATCACGACTGTGGATGGGCGGCCTTTGGGTATAGCGTGGGTTAAAGAGATCACTGGTCCCCTTAAGATTTGCATTGACCACCACACGGAAAATATGCAGTTTTTCGTTATTGAAACACCCCAGTTACCCCTCATTCTGGGACACCCGTGGCTCAAGGAACACAATCCTCAGATTAATTGGAGGTTGGGGAAGGTGTTGAGTTGGGGAGTTGAATGTGCATCTCGCTGTCTCCTCTCCAATTCAGTCCCACCCACCCCTTTGGCCCTAACATTTCCTGCAGCATTGAGCTCCTCTGCTCTTGAGTTTCCTGGTTCTGCGAGGGATACCCCTCTTGTCTCTCCTTCTCCTGACTCTCCCTCTCCTGAACACTGCTTCACCTCTGACCCCCGTGATCTCTCGACTCTTGAGGCTCTTAAGCCCCTCACTCCTTCTTGTGTTAACTCGCCAGGGTCTATGGGCTCTCATACTCCCATTGGGGTTCCGGTAGAGTATGCGGAACTTAGCGAGGTGTTCAGTAAAAAGAAGGCCTCTATCCTACCTCCCCATAGGCCTTACGACTGTGCCATCGATCTCCTTCCAGGCCCTACACCTCCTAGGGGCCGGTTGTTTTCCTTGTCGGGACCTGAAACAGCCGCCATGAAGGACTATATAGACGAGGCCCTAGCCACGGGTTTCATTCGCCCCTCTACGTCCCCGGCGGGGGCAGGGTTTATCTTTGTGGGGAAGAAAGACGGGGGGCTTAGACCCTGCATTGACTATAGAGGACTTAATAACATCACTGTAAAGAACCGCTACCCCCTCCCCCTCATGTGCACGGCGTTCGAGCGCTTGCAAGGTGCTTCCATCTTCACCAAGTTGGACCTTAGGAATGCCTACAACTTGGTGCGCATACGTGAGGGGGATGAGTGGAAGACGGCGTTCAACACTCCTCGAGGGCATTACGAATACCTTGTCTTGCCTTTTGGTCTTTCGAACGCTCCGGCGGTCTTCCAGGCATTCGTTAATGATGTTCTTAGGGACATGCTGGAACGATTTGTTTACGTTTACCTGGATGACATCCTTATTTTTTCGAAGTCCTACGAGGAGCATGTGTCCCATGTAAAACTTGTGCTGCAGAAGTTGTTGGAGCACCAACTTTACGTCAAGGCAGAAAAATGTGTTTTCCACTCCTCCACAGTCAGCTTTTTGGGGTATATTGTATCACAGGGCAGTGTGAGGATGGACCCCAGAAAGGTCAAGTCAGTACTGGAATGGCCTCAGCCTGACTCGGTGAAGCAAGGTCAGCGTTTTTTGGGCTTCGCTAATTTTTACCGGCGCTTCATTAGGGGGTTCAGCTCGATTGCTGCCCCTATCTCTGCCTTGACCAACGGTGCTACGTCACATTTCAGTTGGTCCCCGCAGGCTGAGGAGGCCTTCAAGGAGCTGAAGAACAGGTTTACCACGGCGCCCATCCTCATTCACCCAGACCCCTCTCTACCATTTGTTGTTGAGGTTGATGCCTCTGACTTGGGAGTTGGGGCGGTTCTGTCCCAACGTTCAGCTCGGGACAAGAAGCTTCAGCCTTGTGCCTTTTTCTCTCGGCGTCTTCTGCCGGCCGAGAGGAATATGACGTGGGTAATAAGGAGCTTCTGGCGGTGAAATTGGCCTTGGAAGAATGGCGCCACTGGCTGGAGGGTTCAGAGCATCCGTTTGTGGTCTGGACGGACCACAAAAATCTGGCTTATATCCAGCAGGCCAAACGCCTGAACACTCGCCAAGCGCGGTGGGCCCTCTTCTTCAATAGGTTTGACTTCAACCTGTCGTACCGTCCGGGTTCGAAGAATCTGAAACCGGACGCTCTCTCCCGCCGGTTTGACCGCTCAGACAGGGATGGTTCTCCTGAGCCCATTGTACAACCCACCTGCATCCTCGCACCACTCATCTGGGGAATTGAAACTGTGGTGCAGGAGGCCCAGCTGCGGGATGCGAATCCGGGAGGAGGACCTCCGGGTAGGCAGTTCGTCCCGACGGGGGTACGCTCGCAGGTTCTTCAGTGGGGTCATTCGTCACGCCTTATAAGTCATCCGGGGGTCCGCCGCACTCTAGACTTTCTTAAGCGGAAATTCTGGTGGCCCAGGATGGAGAGGGACATGCGAGAGTTTGTGGCTGCTTGCACCATTTGCGCCCGCAACAAGACATCTCAAAGTCCTCCTGCTGGTCTCCTCCGGCCGCTGCCTATCCCTCATCGCCCCTGGTCGCATGTGGCCTTGGACTTCATTACTGGGTTACCCCCTTCAAAGGGTTCCACCACCATCTTGGTCGTAGTGGATCGCTTCTCTAAAGCGGCCCACTTCATTCCCCTCCCAAAGCTGCCTTCGGCCCTGGAAACTGCCCGGCTTGTCGTACAGCATGTTTTTTGTCGCCACGGCCTACCACAGGACTTTTTCTTCGGACCGCGGTCCACAGTTCGCATCGCGGTTCTGGAAGGCATTTTGCTCCCTTGTGGAAGCTTCCGCCAGTCTGTCTTCAGGATTTCACCCAGAGACCAATGGTCAAACTGAGCGCACAAATCAGACACTGGAGAGAACGCTACGGTGTCTGGTTTCCTCCAACCCAACCACCGGGAGTGATCAACTTGTCTGGGCAGAGTACTCGTATAACACCCTGTTGAACACATCTACCGGTCTCTCCCCGTTTGAGTGTCAGTATGGGTATCAGCCACCGCTGTTCCCAGAACAGGAGAGGGATGCTTGGGTGCCCTCGGCTGCACGGTTCTTCCAGCGGTGTCGGGCCACCTGGAGGCGGGTTCGGGCGTCTCTCCAGCGTGCTACTGCACAACAGAAGCGTTATGCCGATAGGCGACGACGTCCGGCCCCATCATATCTGGTTGGTCAAAAGGTGTGGCTCTCCACACGTGACCTTCCCTTGCGGGTAGAGTCTCGTAAACTGGCACCACGCTTCGTCGGTCCATTCAAGGTGGTTCGGAAGATTAACCCGGTCAGCGTCCGTCTCCTGCTCCCCCGTTCCATGAGGATTCATCCCACCTTTCATGTTTCACGCCTCAAACCGGTCCAGACCAGCAGGCTGGCGCCAGCTGAAAGACCTCCGCCTCCTCCCCGATTGGTTGATGGTCACCCAGTCTACACTGTTCGTCGTATCCTGAGTAGTCGTCGTGTGGGACGTGGGTTGCAGTACCTTGTGGACTGGGAGGGGTACGGTCCGGAGGAACGCGCCTGGGTCCCTGCTAGACATATCCTAGACCCAGACCTTATCCGGGACTTCCGTCGCCGCCGCCCCGGAGCCTCAGTAGGAACGTCGGGTGCCGTTCCTTAGAAGGGGGGTCCTGTGAGGGTCACTTGCCACTCAGCAGGCTGGTTGGGTTAATTATCACTGAGGAGAGGCAGCTGTGGAGCCTAATTGTCCCTGATGAGGATCAGGTGGTGGCTGCCTATATCTACCCCTGGTTTCAGTGCTCTGTTGCTGACTCAATGTCTCTTTGTCAGAGGTAGTGAGAGTGCTGTCCAGCTTTTGCTCTAGCTGTATAGTGGTTGTGTGTCTGCAGAGGGTCAACACCTTCAGTTGGCTCTCTGGGTTTACATGTGTGATTTTGTTTGTTTAGTACCCACCATTTAGCCTCTTCTCAGAGCGGCAGTGTCTTAGAGTGGGTTAGGTCTGTGTGGCCTTTGCTGGTTCTTTTGTTTCATTTAAGTTCTAGTCAGCTGCTCGGCAGCGGTGTTTTAGTTTTAGTCGTTTCAAGGTATATTGTGAGTTTTCATTTGGTGTTTCCCCTCTCCCTTTAAATCGCTTGCGATTTTTTTTTTTTTTGTGGTTAACCTTCGGGATTAACTTTAAGATACCCCTGGTCCGCAATTGCGTCCATCTCCCCGTTCCCCCTGACAGTAGATGCATCATTGACCTCAGTTTTTTTGGAATCTTACACTTGACACACCAGAAAGCCACTGAAGGTGGTATGGTGTTCGGATGCCCAAACATAGGATCCTTTAGCCAAGCGCATATGCAACTTGTCCCCTTTGTTCAGCAGCAGGGTTGTTGCATGTCCTCCAGTATCAGCACTGTTCCATGGCGTTTTCCAGCATGATAGAAGTAGGTAAAATAATAAACACCTGTAACGGGTGCAACGAAGATACCTGGAGAAACAACAGAGTATTCATCAAATTTAAAGATTTGTGAAAAACTGTGAAAAACCTATTGGGAAAAAAACGAGTGGATCAAATTGAAAATACACTCTTTTTCTATGACAACATGGTAGGGGTTAAACCAAGTATGAATACATTAGATTACATTCAGATATGCTGCACTCTGAACACTGAATGTGGAAAACGTCAGACTTTTTGCAATGATATCAATGCAGGTACACGGTTGAAATATTCTATTATTGTGTTGGCAGTTAAACTTGTAGGATGAATAAAATTTAATGCAGATAATAAACAACTTCCTGTAGAAAACTGAAATCAACTGACATTAAATTCAATGGAATGGATTAAAATACATTCAAATCTTATTACATAATAAGACTACAGATGGAAATTAGCCTCCCTGCTAAATCTGATGCACCCATCTTTTTGTTTCTATGTAAATAACTAATGTCTGTGCACACAGTCCTTCTAAACCAAACAAATTAAATTAAATTAAGAGAAACATTTTAATTGTATTAATGGTCATTTTCTATGTAATCTGTCAACAAATTAAGATTAAGACAGATCTCCTGATTTTTTAAAAACCTTTAGAAGTTTAAAAAAACTACCGGTAAGATAAAAGGAAGACAATATAGTCATTACTATATACAATAAGTTATTTTTATAAAACGGTCACTATATCCTGACAGTAGTGCATGAGACAGATAATCTGAAAAAAATCATGTTCTTATTTGTTGTTGTTCTAATTATTAATTATTAATCTATTAAAGCTGCAGTATGCGATATTGACGCAAATATGATTTAAAAAAGTTATTTTTAGAAAACGGCCGCTATATTGTGACAGTAGTACATGAAACAGGTAACCTGAAAAAAGACATGTTCCTCTGTGTCCTACTGTGTCCTCCGGTGCTCCTAACGGCATCTGAAGGATTTCCCTTACCGGAGGAAAACAAGGTCCGCTGTCCAGCTGCCGTCTATGAGAGCCGGCTGTCAATCACTCGCGATCTCCGACCGAACAGTCAAACTGGGCAGCGCTGATCAAATATGAATCAATATTCTGTTACTGTAATGCCTATTTCTCGCCACAAATGTTTTCAGAATCATCTTGTAGTGTACTGTATAGCTGTAAAATGACAAAGTTTGTGACCCAGCCGCCATTGTAAAATCTGTTGAAGGAACCCAAGTTCTGGTCACATGACCGGAGCACAGCCAATAGGAACGCTCTCTCTCTCTGAAATGACCTGTGATTGGCCAAAGTCTCCCGTCACGGGCCTGATTTTTCTAAAGCCTGAAAACAGAGACAGGAGGAGGAGCAGAAGTCTAGTTTTCTCTCAGAACACTTGAATTACAATATGCTGAAAGGTTATTATGGAATTTTTGCCAAATTATGCAAAAAAATTGTTGCATACTGCCACATTAAGTACATACAAATATAAACAGACAGGGTAAGGTTTAAGGCCTTATATATATCTGATCAATCAAATATACACTATACCTGCAGCTCAGCTCGTCATTCAATCCCACAATAATCAGGAAAATGTGAAATTTATACAATCATATCAAGTTTTTGCTCCAAAACTGCTATAATTTCAACATTTAGAAGGAAAACAAGACACGTTCTCCAGCACTAAATTGTTTATTTCTATCAGTCTATGTGAAGATATGGTTGCATGTTTGTCGGATATCTGACAGTTTACTATAAAAGTGTTGTTCCCCTTTTTGAATTATCCATAAACTTCACTTTCATTCACCTGCTTGGTCTTTTTCACAACAAAACAGATCATATTTTTGAATATTTCTCATACTTACAGCTGCTTTTCTCAGACGAAGCTTGTCAGTCACACTTCTGTCCTCGGTGACGGCAGAGCAGGTGATTCTCCTGCTGTATGATGAGTGTGAATAAATTACAGGGCTAGCTGTGAAACAGGAAAATGTAATGTCAACACAGTTACTCATCAGCCTGAACCCTCCCTCTCCTGAGCCCAGCAATGGTCTCTCTGTCTGTCTGCTTTACTGTAAAGATCTTAAAACAGCAGCACAACCTACCAACCTACCAACCAACCAACCAACCAACCAATTAGCTACTGTATCTATTATGCTCACATCCTGTGGCATGACATCTGTGTGCATATGGGATCATGGGAATACATAATAGTAGCTCTCACACAGGGAAGGAGTGTGTTTGCCTCGTGGGTGTGGTGTTTGAGTGTTAACATTTATCCACTAGACACACCTGAAACACAGAGAAACCTCGGCCTGACGTGAGGAATGCTGCAGTTCCGCATTGCATTACAAACATGACATGGTTATTGGTTATAGTGACACGATTGTCTTCAGATAAGAGCATTATTTAAGATGTTAAATACCTCCCTTGTTGCGCTAGAATGAAGGCCATTTAGAAGAACACATCAGATCACAGAAAAGGCCTTTAATCGCAGAATTTAATGTAGCCTTTCTAATAAAGCAGGAGGGGTTGTTATACAATATACCTGTCAGATAACACCTGGAACAAGGACAGTAGTGGCTCATTTACAGATCAGAGATCATGTGACAGGTGTGTGTGATGGGACCTTTAACAAGTCCATAAAGTACAAACAGGATGTGCTATAACTGACTTTAGTAGCAGATGGCAATACACATTTAACTACAAATTGTGTAGAAATTGGTTGAACTTTAGGAGAGTGTCCATAAAATTATGAAAAGACACAAAGAACATCTGCATTCTGATGTTTTAGTCAATGTGAACATTATATTGCTTCAGTAAAGAGTTGAAAAGGTACATGCAGAACAGTATGGACTACAGGCACAGGCCCTGGGGTCTAAAGTGTCAGGGCCCCCCTGGCCTTCACCTACAAAATGTCACTTACAAACCAGGAGGAGACTCAAAACGACCACAAAGACACATAAAACGACTACAAAGACAAACAAAATGACCACAAAAAACAACTACAAAGAGACACAAAACAATTACAAAGAGACACAAAATGACCACAAAAAGACACAAAACAACTGCAAAGAGACATAAAAAAATGACCACAAAAAGACATAAAATAACTACAAAAAGACACAAAACAACTACAAAGACACAAAACAACTACAACGAGATAGAAAACAACTACAAAGAGAAACAAATTGACCACAAAAAGACACAAAACAACTACAAAGAGACACAAAACGACTAATAAGAGACACACAACAAGTACAACTGCACCCCTGGTAGACATAGGGGTGAAAAGCCTCAAATGCGTTATCATAACACACGGAATGTCGTTAAAATTAGGTGCTATTAATACGCCTTCCCATGAGACCAGGCTGGCATATATCGGCTACGTGGATTTTGTGTACGTTAGAAAAAGTATGTGACGTAAATGCATTGCCATGGCCAATGGTATTGTGATTGATACAGTTGTGTTGCAGAGAAGACGTATTGCTTGAGTTTACTTCAGTGTGAACAGTCTACTGGTAATGGCAAACTAATCGTTAGTACACAGTAGGCAGTACATACTGAGTGAGTACTCAGTGGGTTAGTATGCAATTTGAACACAGTCCATGTCTAGATTTGACATTAAATGTGTATTCATTTATCCAAACAAGGAACCACACGTCACCTCACGTTAGCATAATGTTTGCATCAGGTGAGGCCGTGCGGCTTTACATCTGCTTTGCATCAACCACAGCAAACATTTTCTAAACCATCCATGACCTTATGTGACCTGCAGTTTTATTGTATGAGATTCACAGTTTGCTTCTACCACTTTCTGCCATTCAAAGAAATTGTAATTTAATTTAACTGTGGTTAACTCTAAATTCAAGATTCAGGATGTTTGTTGTCACGCCGGTTATACAAGTGCAATCGTGTGAAATACTTTTTGCTGGGAAGCTCCATTAAAAATAATAAGTTATATAAAAATAACAAAAGGAAATACTTTGTGCAAAGGCATATTAAGAACATATACAGTATATACAGTATAAGAGGCAGTGAGATAAATATAGAAGCAGAGTTGGGCACTATAAAAATATTGCACAGGCATTTCTTTTTTATATTGCACATATTGTATTGATTGAGGTATTGCACTTTTTAATTTGCACTTTTGTGTGAGAGAGTGTTGATGGATTATCTATTCAAGAGTCTTATGGCCTGGGGGGAAAAAACTGTTCCTCAGTCTGCTGGTGTGAGTTTCTGGGGGTCCTGTATCTTCTACCAGAGGGCAGGAGGGAGAACAGGCTGTTGTGGGGGTGTGTGGTGTCCTTAATGACCCTCAGGGACTTCCTGAGGCACCGCTGGGTGTACTGCTCCTGCAGGCTGGGCAGCTCGCACCCGGTGATGTGTTGGGCCGAGCGCACCGCCCTTCCCAGCGCCTTACGGTCCACGTTGGTGCAGCTGACGTACCAGGTGGTGAAGCAGCCTGTCAGGAGGCTCTCTATGGTGCCTCGGTAGAAGTCCCTGAGGATTTGTGGTTTAAGTCACGTGGCGCTCCCGCGCTGAGAGTCAGTGAAGTGGAGGTGAGGTTGTCCATTCTCACCGCCTGGGGGCGTTCCGTCAGAAAGTCTAGGATCCAGTCACACAGTGGTGTGTTCAGGCCCAGATCCTTCAGCTTAGTGACGAGCCTGGAGGGCACTATGGTGTTGAACGCTGAGCTGTAATCCACGAACAGCAATCCTCACATAGGTGTCCCTTCCTTCCAGGTGGGAGAGGGCGGTGTGTAGGACGTGGGCGATGGCGTCCTCTGTGCTTCTGTTTGGGCGGTATTCAAATTGCAGGGGGTCGAGGGTGGGGGGATGCATGGTGCTGATGAGGGATTTAACCAGCTTCTCAAAACACTTGCTGGCTATGGGGTTGAGGGCTATGGGGCGCCAGTCGTTTAAGCTGGTCGCTTTCTGTTGTTTAGGGATGGGGATGATGGTGGTAAAAATAAGGAAATAAAAATAAATAACTAGAGAGACCACAAAGAGACTGTAAACGACTATGTAAAGGGGCAAAACAACTATAAAGAGACTCAAAATGACTACAAAGAGACACAAAGCAACTACAAAGAGACTCAAAATGACTACAAAGAGACACAGAGCAACTACAAAGAGACACAAAACTCAAAATGACTACAAAGAGACACAAAGCAACTACAAAAAGACACAAAACAACTAAAAAGGGACACAAAATGTCTACAAAGAGACACAGAGCAACTACAAAGAGACAAAATGACTACAAAGGGACACAAAGCAACTACGAGACACAAAATGACTACAAAAAGAGACAAAGCAACTACAAAGAGACACAAAATGACTACTAAAAGCAATGAAGCACTTACAAAGAGACACATAGTGACAACAAAGAGATTCAAAATGTTTACAGAGAGACAAAACAGCTGCAAAGAGACAGAGAGACCACAAAGTGATTTGTGACTATGAAAAGGGGCAAAACAACCACACAGAGACACAACATGACTACAAAGAGACACAAAGTAAGTACAAAGAGACTCAAAATTACAACAAAGATACATAAAGCAACAACAAAGAGTCTCAGATTTAACACAAAGGAACACAAAACAACTAAAAGACAGCTGCAAAGAGACAAAAGAGACCACACAGAGTTGCAACATGACTAATTAAAGGGGCAAAACATCCACAAAGAGACACCAAATGACTACAAATAGACACAAAGTAAGTATGTGTGCAAGAGACCGCATGGCAGCAGTCAGGAGATGAGATGATCTGTGCTTTGCATATCGAGTCATTAAGATTTGCTAAGAGAGGAGGTAAGAAGAAGAAGAGGGAGAAAGGAGGAAATAAGAAGACAGAGCTGCAACGTTTGTCCAGGTGATAGTTCGTAAAATTCAGTGAGATTTAGACAGGACAAGAATCAGAGAGTTTGGAGATGTCACCAGCCTGCAGTCCAGTATGTCAAGGTAAGACATGTTTTAAAAATATGGACTTTAAGACAGGACTTTTTACAGATTTAATATAAATCCAGAAAGCTTAATAAACTCCAGTGGGCTTACAGGAGAATCGAGAAGGCGGTTTTGGCTGCCTTATAAATAAATGAGTATCATAATCTTCTCGTTGTGTATATGTTAATTATTTATTATATAGTTTTTTTGAAGAATGTTTCTCATCGTCAGGTATTGGAAGAACCATATTGTGGATTCTGCTTTCATCAGGTCAGTCTGTATATTTGTGTCGCTGAAGCTGAAGTGCTTATTCTAACCCAAACCATGCTCTTTTCCCTAAACCCAACCAAGTCATGTTTAAACCTGACTACCACATCTTAACCATATAGTGTTGTCAGATCGTAATACAGGTTACAACAGTGATTTGTGAGAGTTGTGGAAGGCACTGATAAATGTTGCTTTCTATGATAAATGTCTCTTTGTTTACAGGGCTCTGTTCATGCCTTAAGCATTACCATTTAGTTAAAGAACGAAAGACTTGGCTCGAAGCTCAAGAGTACTGCAGAGAAAAGTACAGAGACCTGGCCAGCGTGGACAACATGGAGGACATGAAGCAGCTGATCGCAGCTGCTGGCAGTGGCTATGAGGGAAAAGTGTGGATAGGCCTGTATGACCAACCAGATAGCTGGGTGTGGACAATCCGAGACAGTAAAGATCATGGAAAGGGAGAGAGTGACTTTAGGAAGTGGGCAAAAGGTCAGCCAGATGACGTACGAAGTAGGAGGTTGTGCGTTGCTCTGCGGCGAGGTTTCTGGCATGATTATCCCTGCGAAGCATCAAATACCTTTGTCTGCAATAACAATACAAACCCACAAGGTGAGTAATAAGTTATTTGTTTTGGTTTGTTATTTCCAGCAGCTAAATAAATAATCAATCCTACAAATAGTTATTATTTTACTTTGATCCAAATAAATGTGTTTAATTTTCCAAACTGTAAAGGATATTTTTTTTATTTTAATTTTATTTTGTTTAATATTATTTTTTTTAAATACATTTTCAACCTTCAACCTCTTATGTATTTTCTATGGCTATCAATCGATTAAAATATTTCATCGTGACTAATCGTAAGTTAATCAGACATTTCTTATATCTGTACCTTAAAGGGAGATTTGTCAAGTATTTAGTACTCTTGTCAACATGAGAGTGGGAAAATACGCTTGCTTTATGTAAATGTATGTATATATTTATTATTGGAAATAAATTAACAACACAAAACAATGACAAATAATGTCCAAAAACCCTCACAGGTACTGCATTGAGCATAAAAAATATGATCAAATCATAACATGGCAAACTGCAGCCCAACAGGCAACAACAGCTGTCAGTGTGTCAGTGTGCTGACTTGACTATGACTTGCCCCAAACTGCATGTGATTATCATAAAGTGGGCATGTCTGTAAAGGGGAGACTCGTGGGTAGCCATAGGGTGCATCCCAAGTCTCTTAATTGCATCCACGTTTCCCTCACTTGCGTCTTTTCCTTGCGTCTTAGAGAGAGGATTCGAGGAATTTCTTTTTAGAGAAATGAGACGTCTTTTTCTCTGAAGCGTCACGTGAAGCGACGTCCGTTTCTGAAGACAGCAGCAGCTGTCAGTTGGCTTTAACAGCTGTTTATGTCTGCACTGATCTAATACTAATAAAGACACAGTTATCAGTGGCAGAGCAGCAGTGTTTTCTCTCTGTAGCCTGTTACCTGTTTAACAAACACCTGCACATGAATAACAGCTGCAGTCTGTATTTATACTGTGGATTGTGTCCTGATTAGAGGCTCAGGAACCATTTCTACTGGCACAATGCCTTTATATTATTTACTCATTATTACCTCCGCCAAGGCCGAAGGCCTAGGAAGGGGGTAATGTTTTCACTGGCGTTGGTTTGTCGGTTTGTTGGTTTGTCCAATAGCAGGATTACTCCAAAAGTCCGCGATGGATTTGAATGAAATGTTTCGGAGGGGTGGGGTGTGGCACAATGAACAATCCATTAGATGTTGGTGACAATCCGGATCATGATCCATTTTTAAGGATTCCGATCCGCCTGAGCATTAAGACCACAGGGTATAACACATGCGCAGTGTAACTGATGACGTGTTGATGACAAGTGAACCCGTCTTCTTCCTCCTTCTCAGAGCAGAGACATACGTGTGTGGTTGTGTGTGTGGAAGCTGCTGGCCATCCGCCGTGAGAAAGAACTGTACATTTGGCATTACTCCACATTAAACTCCATGGCCACTGTGACCCTACCACAGTTCCATCAATCGGAAGGTCCACCAATCGGAAGGTCGGTGGTTCGATCCCCGGCTGCGCCGGTAACATGTCGAAGTGACTCCAAAGTGACTCCAAATTGCTCCCGAAGGCTTAGCCATTGGTGTGTGAATGAGTATTTAGATTAGATCCTGATGGGCA
>CAKAOJ020000805.1:15000-34885 GCA_916701645.2 Sebastolobus alascanus | reverse complement strand
CGTAGATGTTTAGATGGAGACTTGTTTTGTTTCCGGTTCTCAACCTCTACTTCTTCTTCTACTCTGTTTTCTGGTGATTACAGCCATGTGTAGCCTATAGCGCCACCTTCTGACCAAACTACGCTGCAGCCGAGTTTATTCGCTCCCAAACGGCCCAAAACATTTCCTTTTTTTGCGGCATTTCAAACGTTCGCTTAAAATTCACTCGACAGTTGAATGGAAACACGACTTCTGTGTGTTTGTGCTGTTTAAAGTCTCTTTGTCTTCAGCAGTGTTGTGTTTTTTCTGACCTTCTCTACAAGCGTCAACTAAACTATCTGTCTGTTTTCTCCTTCTGTGTGTGTGTTTCTGTATGTGTGTGTGTGTGTGTGTGTGTGTGTGTGTGTGTGTGTGTGTGTGTGTGTGTGTGTGTGTGTGTGTGTGTGTGTGTGTGTGTGTTAGGTGCGAGCGTTGCGACCGCAGCTTCACACAGGCCACTCAGCTCAGCCGCCACCAGCGACTTCCCAACGAGTGTAAACCGGTGAACGAGACCAGCGAGTCCATCGAGGTGGATTAACCCCCCCCCCCCCCCTCCCCCGACTGTTTACTGACTGACTGAGACCAAGTCCACATTAACGCAGCTAAATATGAAAACGCACCTTTTTCTCTCCGTTCTGGCTCTCCGCCCACACACTATCTGACATAAATAATTTTCCAGAAAGCTCCATGATGAGTAAACGGGAAGAAAACTGCATTATTTTAATGTATTGATTCATTGACCCTCTATAACATGTTGATAGTGAAACTGGGGGTCTTGATCAATACTTATAGATATAGAGAATGAGTTCACAACATATAGACACCAGGTGGAGATTCATTTCATGAAGTATGTCAGAGAAGGAAAATCATCCGTAGTAACTAATCGCAAGTTAATCGCACATTTTTTATCTGTTCAAAATGAACCTTAAAGGGAGATTTGTCAAGTATTTAATCCTCTTATCAACATGGGAGTGGACAAATATGCTGCTTTATGCAAATGTATGTATATATTTATTATTGTAAATCAATTAACAACACAAAACAATGACAGATATTGTCCAGAAACCCTCACAGGTACTGCATTTAGCATAAAACAATATGCTCAAATCATAACATGACAAACTGCAGCCCAACAGGCAACAACAGCTGTCAGTGTGTCAGTGTGCTGACTTCACTATGACTTGCCCCAAACTGCATGTGATTATCATAAAGTGGGCATGTCTGTAAAGGGGAGACTCGTGGGTACCCATAGAACCCATTTACATTCACATATCTGGAGGTCAGAGGTCAAGGGACCCCTTTGAAAATGGCCATGACAGGTTTTCCTCGCCAAAATTTAGCGCAAGTTTGGAGCGTTATTTAACCTCCTTCATGAAAAGCTAGTATGACATGGTTGGTACTGATGGATTCTTTAGGTTTTCTAGTTTCATCTGATACCAGTATCTTTACTCTAGCTTTAAAACTGAGCCCACTACAATTTAAAAATCACAAGTTGCGTTAATGTGTTAAAGAAATGTGCGTGAATGAAACTGAGGTTTCACCGTTTCCTTTCCTCCTGGCGTTTCAGTGTGGACGGAGATCTTTAGGAAAACGACCTGAAAACAGACGTCGTTCTTTTAGAGCGTTTCCAGATTTAGCCGCTCAGTGTGAACACGGTCTGACTGACTGACTGACTCGTGGAGAGACTTTAAAGCCACATTTTCATCCTGCTGGAGAGAATTCAACCAAACCAAAGATCCTTTTTCTTCCAGCAGAGAAGAAGAAGAAGAAGAAAGTCGGACTAACGTACTTTTGGACGAGGATATTTATTGGAGACTTTTTTGGGGAACCCCGTCAGGTTTCCCTCCAAAGAAAAACTCTTTCTTGAAATCGGATAAAAAAACAATGAAATACCAAAAATTGTCAGACTGACTTGGTCTGACTGTAGCTTTACTTCTTTTATTTCCTTTTTTTTTGCAACAGCGATGCCAAAGGAGGGCGCGACCAAAGCAAACAGACTGAGAATGCACAACGAGCAACAACACAAACGTCTGAGGACGACGCTCAAGTTTTACTAAACAAACAAAATAAAATGGAGTTATGTATTGTACAAAAAAAACAAAATAACAAAAGGACAAAACAAACATAAATTATATTTATCTTCTTGCTCATATCATGCTTCGGGCACTTTTGTTTTTAAATGTTTATAATTTAATTTTTGACGTAAAGAAGGCGGAGAAAGGAGTGAAATACTGAAGAGATGATGGATTTCTTATAGAAATAATCAGTTCATAAGGAAATGTGTTGAATATGAAGTTGACAAAGTCAGTTTTTCTCATCTTGGCATTTAAAACATTTTCAGGGTGAACATTTCTTACATTTCTTCTTCTTGTTTTAATATCAGATGAGTATAAAGATGATCATCTGAGGCACAAACATAAAATCCAAAAAGGGCAGATGTTTCTGGTCTAAAGATACTTTCTGTTTGTCTCTTAGAGTATATTTGTTACGCAATGCAAAGTTTGATTTCATCCACAAGCTCAATCTCAGATGTGTAAATAGTCCTGTGTCATTACGATACACTTTGTATTAAAATGAGTGAAGGTAAAAGCACAGTTACTACATGAACACCAAATAGGTTTTGTGCCTGAGAGTTAAAAAAGCTTTAATAATAATAATAATGATGATAATAATCTGTAGCTTCTCTTCCCAAAGAACCTGCTGGATGTAAATCTACAGTCCAAACCAAAACCTAAAGAGATGTTTCACTGCAGGAAAAACAACTTTTACTTTAATCACACAAACGTCTGTCAGAGTTTTAGTCATCGACAAAGAGTCAGGATCAATCTTTTATTTATTTATTGTCTTAACAAACTGCATACGTGGAAAATAAAAATAAAAATTACAGAAATTAATAAAGATAAAAATAACCTATTTGTAACTTATGTTTCTTCCATGACAATTTTACAAAAATAGTTTTCACAGATGGAGATTTTATTCACAAAACCTGATTTATGTTGACCACAGATCATCAAGTGTTGCATCAGTAAATAATAAAACATATTTCAGATCTCTGTTTAAGTCTCTTATCAACTCTGTGATGATGATGATAAACTGACATTCAAACTCTTACAGACGTGTTTGTGTTACTAAAAGTAAAAACAGTTTTGTTCCCGAGTGAGACGTTTCTTTATTCAGCGATGCAGATTGATCCAATGCTGTATATATATATAGAAAAATACAAACTATGGGGTTTTTATATGATGATGGATCAACGGGGACTGAGGTGAAATAACATTTGACTGAAACACATAATGTGAATATGAACCAGAGCTCAGAGCAAATTCCCTTTCTGTTCACATCTGTCAGGATCCAGAAGATCGACTTCAAGATCAACTGAAGAGAGATTAAAAAAAGTCCTTCAGCTGCCGATTATCTAAAATAAAAACACATTAAATTCATGTCCAAACAGCCTTGTTTAGATAATTCTACAAGCTACAGTTTGACAGCAGGAAATGTTTCAAAAGGTCACAGCATTTCTCCAGAATTGTTCAAAGGCATTCTGGGAAATGTAGGCAATGAAGTACACAAAGTAGACTTCGGGAATTTGGGTTTATAATTCCAATCTTCCATCGAGGACCAAATTGGAAATATGTAAACTTATTCTGTCTAAAAAATTATAAATAAATATGTAATAAAAAATAATAATAAATCCCAAACCGAACATCATGATTTGAAGGCTTAAAATAGAGAAAAAAACATGAATTAATAATAAAAAAAGCAACACTTTCTGGATGAAGTGAGCCTCTGGGATCAGCTGAACACAGAGTGAATGTTGCTCTGAGCTTCTGATGACGATAATCATTTCTTCTGTAACGTGACTGATTGATTAATCTGATTAATCTGATGGAAAACATAAAACCCGTCATGTCAAACAGAAAAAATCTTATGAATCCACTTTGACTCGATCTTGTTTGCATGATTTCTCTTCCTCCTCCCCCCCCATCCTTTTTTTTAAATGAATGAGATCAAAAACCAAAAAGTCGTTGTTCCGTAGGAAATAAAGCTGAAATCCAGTTTTGATTCTTAACAGTAATTCTCTCTGTGGTTTTATTGATGTTTATTGATGACACTTTACAGACGATAATAATGATAATGTTTCACAAATACACAACTTTTCGTATTTAAACAGCTTCAGTCTTCTCTAGAAATGAACATTTCAACATCATCATGCTTTGTGAAATCCTGAGTCGTGCAAAGAAAAACACATAAAACCTTTAATAAGAATTTTGAGATGGTTTCACAGAAAAAAACAAATATAAATACAAAGTGCTTCATCTTTTTGAATTATTTTTACCAGTTAAAATTGAAAACTACATGAAAAAAAGTCCTAATATTACGAGAATAAAACACGTCTGGTTATTGACTATCATGTAACTTTATTCTCATTAAATTACGACTTTATTCTTTTTAAATTATGACTTTATTCTTATTAAACTACGACTTTATTCTTATTAAATTACGAATTTATTCCTTTGAAATTATGACTTTATTCTTTTAATATTGCAGCTTTTTTTTCTTGAAATATTGTGACTTTATTCTCATTAAATTACAACTTTATTCTTGTAATATAACAACTTTTTTTCTAGAAATATTCTGACTTAATTCTCATTAAATTACAACTTAATACTCATTAAATTACAGTTTAACTCTCATTAAATTACAACTTTATTCTCATTAAATTACAACTTCATTCTTGTAATATTACAATGTTTTTTCTTGAATTATTGTGACTTCATTCTCATTAAATCAATTATATTACAATCTTTTTTTTTTTTCTTAAAATAGT
The DNA here is from genome assembly GCA_916701645.2 of Sebastolobus alascanus. Taxonomy (NCBI): domain Eukaryota; kingdom Metazoa; phylum Chordata; class Actinopteri; order Perciformes; family Sebastidae; genus Sebastolobus; species Sebastolobus alascanus. Next base: position 30,039 of record CAKAOJ020000805.1, on the reverse strand, counting down.
TTGACTTTATTATTTTTTTCTCAAATTTACTTTTTTCCCGCCTCATCATTACGTCTTTATTCTCGTATAGATATGATATATAAATAATATATAATTTTTTTTTTTTTAAATATTACAACTTTATTCTTGAAATGAATTTTTTTCCCCCCTCAATGTGGCCGTATAATACCAATACAGTGCAGAAGACGGTTAAAGGTCAAAGGCAGACATTATTCTGTTCTAATAATAATAATTAATTACTTTAAGAAAGTTGTTGGTGTTTTTTCTTGCTCATCTCTGATTGGAGCATTTAGAAAAAAAGGGGTGTGGCTTCAGATCACCTGAGATTGTCACTTAAATGTGTTTCGAGTTCAACTAATAATTTATCCTTTTATAAACTACTACACAGGAAGTTTAGTGTTGATCAACAGCTGCCTCCACTTACTGCTAATAATCTGTAACACACACACACACACACACACACACACACACACACATAGACCTCCTCTCCGTCCGTCTGCAAACACAAACTGGACTTCCCAGTTTCCCGTCTGATTTCAGAGATTATTCCTACGAGGATTCGACAAATTCACCAAAACAAACCCAGTCGGAGTTTTAAAGCATCAATCACAGCTGGTTTTGTTTCCAGCGTGGGAACCGGATCAGAACCCCCCCGAGGCCACACAAACCATCACACAACCATCACAAACCATCACACAACCAAAAGTTTCACCTCTTTTTCTTTTAGTCTGACCAACATGTGAATGAGTCCAGATTAGATTACATGTAATGAGATTAGAGAAGTTTTAATTAGAAGCAGTTAGCGTGAAAGAAGAAAAACAAACGAGGCCGAGGAGGAAAAAAAAGGGTTTTGAGTTTTATTTATTTGAACAAGTTAAAATTAAAAAAGGAAATAAAAAAACCCACATAATGGCTGATTCATAATCTCCACTTAAATAATATAAAACATTCACAATGTGAAAGTTATATTCAGATTATGTAACAAAGAAAAACACTGTACAGCAAAATAATAAATAGTGGGAGTAGTAGTAGTAGTATATATATAAAAACAAGAACATTTGGAGACAAAAATAGACAAACAAAAAAAGAGTATTCAAATTTCAACTTTTTCCTTAATTTTTATATGATAAAAGGTATATAAAACTCAAATATTTTTTTATTTGGAGACAAAAAGTACAAGTCAAAGTTAAAAGTAAAACAAAATACAGTATTTGTTCCTGAAATGTGATGCAGAATGCAAAATAGAAATATTAAAATAAAGAACATTTGGAAAAATTACGTTTTTATACTCTAATACTTATAAATACTAGTATTAGAGTATTAAAATCTCATTTTTTTTCACGCAAAGTACAACTATTTTCTCAACATTTCAGATTTTCCCCATCAGTGTTGCCTCAATACGTCGTAGAAAGCCAATAAAGTGCAGAAGAACATTTTTAGATGGAAAAAAATTTAGTTAGCAGCAGTCATATTTTTATCATATTGAACATAAGATAAGTTAAGATAAACCTTTACTGATCGCTAGTGGGGAAATTTGGTTGTTGTAGCAGCACAAAGACAGAAACAATTCAGATAAATAGAAAATAAATGAATGATACAAGGTATATAAAACTAAAATAATATTAGAATAAATTTATGAAGTGACAGAGTATTAAAATCTCAACTTTTTTTGCAGAAGAACATTTTTTAGATTGAAAATCTTTAGCTAAATATTTTTTATCATATTGAGTATTATTAAGATAAACCTTTATTGATCCCCAGCGATGCAATTTGGTTGTTGTAGCAGCAAATGGAGAAATAAAAGAAATTAAAGCTGCAAGCAGCGATGAACGGGCCCTCGCACCTTCCCGCACGTCGGGGCTACTGGCGGGACGCCAATCGACACACCTGTACATTTCAGTGACCATCAGACACTGCACGCACACGTTAGACGATATTTCCTTTGTAGATTGAGTGGCACAGGAAATGACGTATATCAATTTTTTCACCACTTCCTGTGTCCGCTATGTGTCGCTAGAGAACACACGCTAAACATGCATTATGTTGCTCATTATCAAGTGTAGACCACACATTCTAAATTTCATGTGAATCGGATTATGTTTGTCACATAACGCTGACTTCCTGTTGCCAGTAGGTGGCGCTATGAATAGGAGACAATACTAACATGTAGATGTTGTCAGGCCTGAACTCTTATGTGGTAGGTCAAGTTTGGGGCAGATTGGACCAAGTACAGTTGAGGTACAAAATTTTGTTTTTCAATGGCGAGTCATGCAAATTCTCCGCCACGCCACGTCAACGCCGTTTCAAAAAACCTCACGATTTGAACAACTTTTCATCACAAAGATCTTTAGATTGTACTGACCAAATCTGAAGTTGATCGGGTTAAGTCTCTAGGACTAGTTCGTTAAAGTACAAAGCCTGGAAATGGCCAAAAATATACGAAAAATTCACACAAAAATCCAGATGGCCGACTTCCTGTTGGGTTTAGAGCATGGCACCAAGAGACTTTTTGTTAAGTCTACGGGTGATACATGTGCCTACCAAATCTCGAACATCTAGGTGAAACGTACTGCGAGGGCTGCTTCGTTGAAATTTTGTAGGGGGCGCTATCGAGCTCCCTTGCCACACCAAAGCACAAAAACCATATCCGTTAACACATTTTAGCACCGTTAATGAGTGTGCCGAGTTTAGTTCATTTACAAGCATATCTAGCCCTTGAAAAACAACTTCCTGTTTCATGGCGAATGATGCGTCGCCACGGCAAGTACGCTCAACGAAAGCTAAAAAGCTTTGCAGGCTGGCATCAGGAACTTCTTAACACCACGCTGACCAAATTTGAAGTTGATCTGGTTAACCTGCTAAGAGTAGCACGCCAAAATAGAGCGACTGTAACTTCCTGTTGCCAATAGGTGGCGCTATGAGTATGATTCAAAATGAGCCTGTAGATGTCTTCAGGTCGGGACGCTCATCAAATGTCAGAAATTTGGAAAAGATCTGACCATCTGGAGTCGAGTTACAGAGGTTTGTTTTTTAATGGCGAGTCATCGAAATTCGCCATGCCGCCACGGCGCCGCCATTCAACGAAACCTCACAATTTTCACAAGGAAGCATCATCAAGGTCTTAAGGCTTTCCTGACCTAATTTGAGGTGGATCTGATTAGTTTGTGAGGCAGAGTACATCAGCATGCAAAACATGACATTTCCTGTTGCCAGTAGGTGGCGCTATGACTGCGAGCGAAAATTTGCACGTGGATGCCATCAGGGACGGACCTTTATCAGGCATGAGAGATTTGGAGCAGATTGGTTAATGTACGACAAAGTTACAGCAACTTCCTGTTTTTTGGCGAAAGGCGCTTTTTTGCCGCCACGCCACGGCAACATAGTTCGATGAAAATGAAAGATTTGAACAACTTTTCATCACAAAGGTCTTGAGACTGTACTGACCAAATTTGAAGTCGATCGGGTTACAACTCTAGGACTAGTTCGTTAAAGTATAGTGCCTGGAAATGGCAAAAAATACCCTAAAATAACACATTCAATTCAATATGGCTGACTTCCTGTTGGGTTTATGGTATACCTCCAAGAGGCTTTTTTGTACGTCTCAACATGTTGCATATACCTGTCAAATTTCATACTTCTAGGTGAAACCACAACGAGGGGCTCAATGTTAGGAATTTTGTAGGGGGCGCTATCGAGCCATTTTGTCACATCCCAGCAAGAGACCCAGAAAATATCAAATTTTTCACCAGTCCTGATACATGTGCAAAATTTTTTCATTTTCCGAGCACCTTTAGGACATCTACATGTTAATATTGACTCATAGTCATAGTGCCACCTACTGGCAACAGGAAGTCAGCGTTACGTGACAGACATCATCCGATTCACATGAAATTTACATTGTGTGATCCACACTTAATAAAAAGCAACATAATGAATTTTTAGCTCTTGTTCTCTAGCGCCACATAGTGGACACAGGAAGTGGTGAAAAACTTGCAATACGACATTTCCTGTGCCACTCAATCCACGCAGGAAATAACGTCTAACTTGTGCGTGCAGTGTCCGATGGTCACTGAAATGTACGGGTTTGTCGACGGGGTCCCGCCAGTACGACACCTCTCACAAGAGTCTACGACAAACACTTCATTAGTTAGTCAAGGGGGCGGTGCTTATGTGTAGGGGGCGGGGTTAACCTTCACCAACTTATCAGGCACTCTCTGCTGAGTGATATGACACCTCTCACAAGAGTCTACGACAAACGCTTCATTAGTTAGTCAAGAGGGCGGGGCTTATGTGTAGGCTTACCAATAGGTGGCGCTATGACTGCAAGCCAAAATTTGCATGTGGATGTCATCAGGCCAGGACCCTTATCACTCATGAGAAATTTAGAGCAGATTGGAAATTGTATGCCAAAGTTACAACAACTTCCTGTTTTTTGGCGAAAGGCGCTTTTTCGCCGCCACGCCACGGTCAGGTCGTTCAGTGAAAACTCACCATTTGAATAACTTTTCATCCTTAAGGTCTTTTGCACGTCCCCGACGGTACGGGCGAGTCGGGCCGTTGGTGCGCCCGACCCCGCTGGGCCGGGATCCCACCTCAACCGGCGCGCACCGGCCCAAACTTTCATTGCGCCACGGGGTTTTGCTTGCACCCTCTGACTCTCGCGTGCGTTAGACTCCTTGGTCCGTTTTATACATTATGGTAATGCGTAAAAAGATGCTGATTAGAAAACCAGACATCAGTTATGTATCAACGCAACAGGGATGAAGATAACATTTGTATGTCACCTCTCCCTATCTCCTTTGTCAATACATAACATAAGTCATTATACATTATGGTAATGCGTAAAAAGATGCTGATTAGAAAACCAGACATCAGTTATGTATCAACGCAACAGGGATGAAGATAACATTTGTATGTCACCTCTCCCTATCTCCTTTGTCAATACATAACATAAGTCATTATACATTATGGTAATGCGTAAAAAGATGCTGATTAGAAAACCAGACATCAGTTATGTATCAACGCAACAGGGATGAAGATAACATTTGTATGTCACCTCTCCCTATCTCCTTTGTCAATACATAACATAAGTCATTATACATTATGGTAATGCGTAAAAAGATGCTGATTAGAAAACCAGACATCAGTTATGTATCAACGCAACAGGGATGAAGATAACATTTGTATGTCACCTCTCCCTATCTCCTTTGTCAATACATAACATAAGTCATTATACATTATGGTAATGCGTAAAAAGATGCTGATTAGAAAACCAGACATCAGTTATGTATCAACGCAACAGGGATGAAGATAACATTTGTATGTCACCTCTCCCTATCTCCTTTGTCAATACATAACATAAGTCATTATACATTATGGTAGCGCGTAAAAAGATACTGATTAGAAAACCAGACATGTATCAACGCAACAGGGATGAAAGTAACATGTTCATGGTTCGTTCATGGTTAGTTCATGGCTGACCTTCGTTAAAGGTCAGCCATGTTTTCCTCTTTTTTCTTAAATGTACAATGAATGGCCTCATGAGTACTAAAATAAACAGGCACAACTGTTGTGTCACTATTGTAATGGCTTGTTTGTTTTATGTATACATGATCAATCATTGTTCCACTTTCTGTGGTTGGTTCTGTTACTGTCTGCATGTATCCTAAATATGCCATGAAGGTTGACATTGTCAATGACTTCAGCTCATCATGGTTGAAGTCTCCCAAAATTACAATATTGTCAGATGTTGACTCAAGAATGTTGCTCAGGTGTTTCAGATTTGTTTTGAATACAGACAGTGGATATGTTGGTGGACGGTAAAGCACCACTACAATCATGTCTTCTGCAATAAAATGACAGCATATGCATTCTAAGTCAACATTTGGTGTATCAATGATGTTGTACTCCAAATCTTCCTGACAATAAATGCCAACACCTCCATGTAGCTTGTCTTTGAATGTTTTCAAAGTAGTGTTATCTGTGTTGTATGCATTGCAACGTGGAGAGCTATGAAAGTTATAATTTTCAATAACAGTTTGGTTATTTGGTACACTTGCAGGTAGCCAAGTTTCTGTGACTGCAATACAACTGACCCTAAGTGGCTGAACTGAAACTCTTAGATCAGGTAAATGGCCACGTAAACTTTGCACATTTAATACGAATGCTGTGAATAGTTCACTGTTGTTTGACAGGGTTTTAGTACAGGGTAGAAATTTTGGCATGTATTCAATAGAACTGTGGATGTTATCTCTGCAGTAAATTGCTTTCTCTGCAAAATTGTGAATGGTCAACCCAGTTAAGCTTTTGACTCGACTTAGAGCAACATACGCCTGACCTGCAGCAAAAATTTTGTTAAGGGAAACTACAGCTTCCTCAACAGTTAAACCCTGCACTTTGTGGACTGTGCAAGCCCATGCTAACTTTAATGGGAATTGCCTACGTGACCCTCCCTTACTGCTTACCCTGTCTGTTTCCATATAAATTGGAGTAGCAAACCTATTGTCACTAGTTAATTGTTTACACTTCCTTCTTTTTATTCCTATTTTCTTGTCATCGAAGTGCACTAACACAGTGTTGACCAAGGTATCATTAACATTTTTGACAATGTCTACTACAACCCCACAAACTCCATTAACCAACCCATCAGACACATCAATATTCCTGATCAACATAACACGCGCTCCTTTTCCTAGCATCAACTTTTGAGGTAAACATGAATTGTACACCTTTGAAAAGTGCCCCCTTTTCAACTCTAGACGTCCTGTTGTTTTATTTTTCTCGTAGTCCTGAGCCTCTACACAAATAAAGTCTGGGCAGCATGCAGTTAACTGTGTAACATTGTGCTCATCTACTTGTGAATTTGTTGGAAAAATATGCAATGCAGAAGAGCCTTCCCCTGTTTCACATTGTTTCAGCAAGTCTACATCACTAGCTTGAAGCGGTGTGCCCTTAGCATGTGTACGCAACCTGTTCAGAAGTTCTGCAAAGGTGGAATTTTGCTGACGAACAATAGTTTTCAATTCAACAACAGAGAAATTGCCATTCCACAAATCAACAGGAGTATTTTCCAAGTACAAAGGTTTTCCCCTCACTGGGCTCAGTTGAAAAAAGTCCCCTACTGCTACGATGCATACTTTACCAAAAGGAGAGTGGTCACCAGTCTGCTTAATCTGTCTAAGTCTACCATGAACATAAGCTAACAAGTTATGGTCTACCATGGAAATCTCGTCTATTACCAATATCTGTAAATCACCTAAATTAGCACGTAATGTACTTACTTTTTCTTCCCCTAAAGGCGTGTATGGGAGTTTAACATCTATTCCTATAGAGAAAGTGTTATGGATTGTGCCACCTCCTAAATTAAATGCAGCAATCCCAGTTGGAGCAGTCAACAACATAGTGACTTTGTCTGGTGCACTTGCTACTTGTGACAGCAACCTAGTTGCTTCGTAGTGAATGGCCTTAATCAGATGAGACTTGCCTGTCCCAGCACCACCTGTAATAAATACGCGGAATGGTTCTGGTCTCTGGCCACTGACTTTTTGAAGGCACCACTGTCTAACTTTATAAAAAACATCCCTTTGCTTGTCATTGAGAGTTCTGAGTAGGATAAGTGCATCAGTTCTGGGCATAATGGTAAGACCTTCATGATGTCAGACAGCGAAGGTTTTGTATTTTCGTGAAATGCCGTTGCCGTGGCGAAGTATTCTTAGCCATGAAACAGGAAGTTGCTTTTGAGGTGCTGGGATTGCTTAAAAACAAACGAAACTTGGCACACTCATTAACGGCGATAAAATATGTTAACAAATATGTTTTTTGTGCTTGTGTGTGGCAAGGGGGCTCAATAGCGCCCCCTACAAAATTTCAACAAAGCAGCCCTCGCGGTACGTTTGGCCTAGATGTTCGAGATTTGGTAGGCACATGTATCACTCGTAGACTTAAAAAAAAGTCTCTTTGTGCCGAGCTCTAAACCCAACAGGAAGTCGGCCATCTTGATTTTTGTGTGAATTTTTCGTATATTTTTGGCCATTTCCAGGCTTTGTACATTAACGAACTCCTCCTACAGACTTAACCCGATCAACTTCAGATTTGGTCAGTACAATCTGAAGACCTTTGTGATGAAAAGTTATTCAAATCGTGAGGTTTTTTGAAACGACGTTGTCGTGGCGTGGCGGAGAATTTGCATGACTCGCCATTGAAAGACAAAATGTTGTAACTCGACTGTATTTGGTCCAATCTGCCCCAAACTTGACCTACCAAATAGTAGTCCGGACCTGAGGACATCTACATGTTAATATTGACTCATAGTCATAGCGCCACCTACTGGCAACAGGAAGTCAGCGTTACGTGACAGACATCATCCGATTCACATGAAATTTACATTGTGTGATCCACACTTAATAAATAATGTTGTAACTCGACTGTATTTGGTCCAATCTGCCCCAAACTTGACCTACCAAATAGTAGTCCGGACCTGAGGACATCTACATGTTAATATTGACTCATAGTCATAGCGCCACCTACTGGCAACAGGAAGTCAGCGTTACGTGACAGACATCATCCGATTCACATGAAATTTACATTGTGTGATCCACACTTAATAAAAAGCAACATAATGAATTTTTAGCTCTTGTTCTCTAGCGCCACATAGTGGACACAGGAAGTGGTGAAAAACTTGCAATTTTATTAAGTGTGGATCACACAATGTAAATTTCATGTGAATCGGATGATGTCTGTCACGTAACGCTGACTTCCTGTTGCCAGTAGGTGGCGCTATGACTATGAGTCAATATTAACATGTAGATGTCCTCAGGTCCGGACTACTATTTGGTAGGTCAAGTTTGGGGCAGATTGGACCAAATACAGTCGAGTTACAACATTTTGTCTTTCAATGGCGAGTCATGCAAATTCTCCGCCACGCCACGACAACGTCGATTACAACTTCATTCTTGTAATATTACAATGTTTTTTCTTGAATTATTGTGACTTCATTCTCATTAAATCAATTATATTACAATCTTTTTTTTTTTTTCTTAAAATAGTTTGACTTTATTATTTTTTTCTCAAATTTACTTTTTTCCCGCCTCATCATTACGTCTTTATTCTCGTATAGATATGATATATAAATAATATATAATTTTTTTTTTTTTAAATATTACAACTTTATTCTTGAAATGAATTTTTTTCCCCCCTCAATGTGGCCGTATAATACCAATACAGTGCAGAAGACGGTTAAAGGTCAAAGGCAGACATTATTCTGTTCTAATAATAATAATTAATTACTTTAAGAAAGTTGTTGGTGTTTTTTCTTGCTCATCTCTGATTGGAGCATTTAGAAAAAAAGGGGTGTGGCTTCAGATCACCTGAGATTGTCACTTAAATGTGTTTCGAGTTCAACTAATAATTTATCCTTTTATAAACTACTACACAGGAAGTTTAGTGTTGATCAACAGCTGCCTCCACTTACTGCTAATAATCTGTAACACACACACACACACACACACACACACACACACACATAGACCTCCTCTCCGTCCGTCTGCAAACACAAACTGGACTTCCCAGTTTCCCGTCTGATTTCAGAGATTATTCCTACGAGGATTCGACAAATTCACCAAAACAAACCCAGTCGGAGTTTTAAAGCATCAATCACAGCTGGTTTTGTTTCCAGCGTGGGAACCGGATCAGAACCCCCCCGAGGCCACACAAACCATCACACAACCATCACAAACCATCACACAACCAAAAGTTTCACCTCTTTTTCTTTTAGTCTGACCAACATGTGAATGAGTCCAGATTAGATTACATGTAATGAGATTAGAGAAGTTTTAATTAGAAGCAGTTAGCGTGAAAGAAGAAAAACAAACGAGGCCGAGGAGGAAAAAAAAGGGTTTTGAGTTTTATTTATTTGAACAAGTTAAAATTAAAAAAGGAAATAAAAAAACCCACATAATGGCTGATTCATAATCTCCACTTAAATAATATAAAACATTCACAATGTGAAAGTTATATTCAGATTATGTAACAAAGAAAAACACTGTACAGCAAAATAATAAATAGTGGGAGTAGTAGTAGTAGTATATATATAAAAACAAGAACATTTGGAGACAAAAATAGACAAACAAAAAAAGAGTATTCAAATTTCAACTTTTTCCTTAATTTTTATATGATAAAAGGTATATAAAACTCAAATATTTTTTTATTTGGAGACAAAAAGTACAAGTCAAAGTTAAAAGTAAAACAAAATACAGTATTTGTTCCTGAAATGTGATGCAGAATGCAAAATAGAAATATTAAAATAAAGAACATTTGGAAAAATTACGTTTTTATACTCTAATACTTATAAATACTAGTATTAGAGTATTAAAATCTCATTTTTTTTCACGCAAAGTACAACTATTTTCTCAACATTTCAGATTTTCCCCATCAGTGTTGCCTCAATACGTCGTAGAAAGCCAATAAAGTGCAGAAGAACATTTTTAGATGGAAAAAAATTTAGTTAGCAGCAGTCATATTTTTATCATATTGAACATAAGATAAGTTAAGATAAACCTTTACTGATCGCTAGTGGGGAAATTTGGTTGTTGTAGCAGCACAAAGACAGAAACAATTCAGATAAATAGAAAATAAATGAATGATACAAGGTATATAAAACTAAAATAATATTAGAATAAATTTATGAAGTGACAGAGTATTAAAATCTCAACTTTTTTTGCAGAAGAACATTTTTTAGATTGAAAATCTTTAGCTAAATATTTTTTATCATATTGAGTATTATTAAGATAAACCTTTATTGATCCCCAGCGATGCAATTTGGTTGTTGTAGCAGCAAATGGAGAAATAAAAGAAATTAAAGCTGCAAGCAGCGATGAACGGGCCCTCGCACCTTCCCGCACGTCGGGGCTACTGGCGGGACGCCAATCGACACACCTGTACATTTCAGTGACCATCAGACACTGCACGCACACGTTAGACGATATTTCCTTTGTAGATTGAGTGGCACAGGAAATGACGTATATCAATTTTTTCACCACTTCCTGTGTCCGCTATGTGTCGCTAGAGAACACACGCTAAACATGCATTATGTTGCTCATTATCAAGTGTAGACCACACATTCTAAATTTCATGTGAATCGGATTATGTTTGTCACATAACGCTGACTTCCTGTTGCCAGTAGGTGGCGCTATGAATAGGAGACAATACTAACATGTAGATGTTGTCAGGCCTGAACTCTTATGTGGTAGGTCAAGTTTGGGGCAGATTGGACCAAGTACAGTTGAGGTACAAAATTTTGTTTTTCAATGGCGAGTCATGCAAATTCTCCGCCACGCCACGTCAACGCCGTTTCAAAAAACCTCACGATTTGAACAACTTTTCATCACAAAGATCTTTAGATTGTACTGACCAAATCTGAAGTTGATCGGGTTAAGTCTCTAGGACTAGTTCGTTAAAGTACAAAGCCTGGAAATGGCCAAAAATATACGAAAAATTCACACAAAAATCCAGATGGCCGACTTCCTGTTGGGTTTAGAGCATGGCACCAAGAGACTTTTTGTTAAGTCTACGGGTGATACATGTGCCTACCAAATCTCGAACATCTAGGTGAAACGTACTGCGAGGGCTGCTTCGTTGAAATTTTGTAGGGGGCGCTATCGAGCTCCCTTGCCACACCAAAGCACAAAAACCATATCCGTTAACACATTTTAGCACCGTTAATGAGTGTGCCGAGTTTAGTTCATTTACAAGCATATCTAGCCCTTGAAAAACAACTTCCTGTTTCATGGCGAATGATGCGTCGCCACGGCAAGTACGCTCAACGAAAGCTAAAAAGCTTTGCAGGCTGGCATCAGGAACTTCTTAACACCACGCTGACCAAATTTGAAGTTGATCTGGTTAACCTGCTAAGAGTAGCACGCCAAAATAGAGCGACTGTAACTTCCTGTTGCCAATAGGTGGCGCTATGAGTATGATTCAAAATGAGCCTGTAGATGTCTTCAGGTCGGGACGCTCATCAAATGTCAGAAATTTGGAAAAGATCTGACCATCTGGAGTCGAGTTACAGAGGTTTGTTTTTTAATGGCGAGTCATCGAAATTCGCCATGCCGCCACGGCGCCGCCATTCAACGAAACCTCACAATTTTCACAAGGAAGCATCATCAAGGTCTTAAGGCTTTCCTGACCTAATTTGAGGTGGATCTGATTAGTTTGTGAGGCAGAGTACATCAGCATGCAAAACATGACATTTCCTGTTGCCAGTAGGTGGCGCTATGACTGCGAGCGAAAATTTGCACGTGGATGCCATCAGGGACGGACCTTTATCAGGCATGAGAGATTTGGAGCAGATTGGTTAATGTACGACAAAGTTACAGCAACTTCCTGTTTTTTGGCGAAAGGCGCTTTTTTGCCGCCACGCCACGGCAACATAGTTCGATGAAAATGAAAGATTTGAACAACTTTTCATCACAAAGGTCTTGAGACTGTACTGACCAAATTTGAAGTCGATCGGGTTACAACTCTAGGACTAGTTCGTTAAAGTATAGTGCCTGGAAATGGCAAAAAATACCCTAAAATAACACATTCAATTCAATATGGCTGACTTCCTGTTGGGTTTATGGTATACCTCCAAGAGGCTTTTTTGTACGTCTCAACATGTTGCATATACCTGTCAAATTTCATACTTCTAGGTGAAACCACAACGAGGGGCTCAATGTTAGGAATTTTGTAGGGGGCGCTATCGAGCCATTTTGTCACATCCCAGCAAGAGACCCAGAAAATATCAAATTTTTCACCAGTCCTGATACATGTGCAAAATTTTTTCATTTTCCGAGCACCTTTAGCAACTCAAAACTGCGATTACTTTGTCCTAAAAATAATAATAATAATAATTAAAGCTGCAAGCAGCGATGAACGGGCCCGAGCACCTCTACGCGCATCTGGGGTACGCGCGGGACGCCAACCGACGAGGCCAGGCACAATGAAACCGGAACTCTGACGAGCACAATGACGTAGATTACACATGGTAAATTTCATGTGAATCGGATGATGTTTGTCACGTAACGCTGACTTCCTGTTGCCAGTAGGTGGCGCTATGACTATGAGTCAATATTGCCATGTAGATGTCCTCAGATCTGGAATACTATGTGGTATTTCAAGTTTGGGGCAGATTGGAAAAAGTACAGTCGAGTTACAATATTTTGTCTTTCAATGGCGAGTCATGCAAATTCTCCGCCACGCCACGTCAACGTCGTTTCAAAAAACCTCACGATTTGAATAACTTTTCATCACAAAGGTCTTCAGATTGTACTGACCAAATCTGAAGTTGATCGGGTTAAGTCTCTAGGAGCAGTTCGTTAAAGTACAAAGCCTGGAAATAGCCAAAAATATACGAAAAATTCACACAAAAATCAAGATGACCGACTTCCTGTTGGGTTTAGAGCATGGCACCAAGAGACTTTTTTTTAAGTCTACGGGTGATACATGTGCCTATCAAATCTCGAACATCTAGGTCAAACGTACCGCGAGGGCTGCTTTGTTGAAATTTTGTAGGGGGCGCTATTGAGCCCCCTTGCAACACACAAGCACCAAAACCATATCTGTTAACATATTTTAGCGCCGTTAATGAGTGTGCCAAATTTTGTTTGTTTTTAAGCAATCCTAGCACCTCAAAAGCAACTTCCTGTTTCATGGCGAACAATACGTCGCCACGGCAACGGCATTTCACGAAAATACAAAACCTTCGCTGTCTGGCATCATGAAGGTCTTACCATTGTTGTGACCAAATTTGAGGTGGATCTGGTTAACCTGCTAACAGTAGTACACCAAAATATGGCGACAGTAACTTCCTGTTGCCACTAGGTGGCGCTATGAGTATGATTGAAAATTAGACTGTAGATGTCTTCAAGCCGGGACGATCATCAAATGTTATTAATTTGGATAAGATCTGACCATCTGGAGTTGAGTTACAGCGGTTTGTTTTTTCATGGCGACTCATCAAAATTCGCCATATCACCACGGTGCCGCCATTTGATGAAAACTCACAATTTTCGAAAGGAAGCATCATCAAGGTCTTAAGGCTTTTCTCACCTAATTTGGTAAAGATGTGATTAATTTCTGAGGAGATGTACATCAACGTGTACAACATGACATTTCCTGTTACCACTAGGTGGCGCTATGACTGAGAGTCAAAATTTGCATGTGGATGTCATCAGACCAGGACCCTTATCATACATGTGACATTTAGAGCAGATTGGAAAAGGTATGCCAAAGTTACAGCAACTTCCTGTTTTTTGGCGAAAGGCGCTTTTTCGCCGCCACGCCACGGTCAGATTGTTCAATGAAAACTCACCAATTGAATAACTTTTCATCCTTAAGGTCTTAAGATGGTCCTGACCAAATTTCAAGTCGATCTGATGAAATCTGGAGGAGAAGTTCGTTAAAGTACACAGCCTATAAAACGCAAAAAATGGGCAAAATCGCATATAAAATCCAATATGGCTGACTTCCTGTTGAGTTTTGGCCATACCTCCAAGAGGCTTTTTTGTGCGTCTCAACATGTTACATCTGTGTGCCAAATTTCATTCTTGTAGGTGAAACCGAAGGGAGGGGCTCAAGTTTTTCAATTTTCTAGGGGGCGCTAGCGAGCCATTTTGCAACACCCGAATCCGAGACCCTTAAAATATCAAATTTTTCACCGCGTCTGACAAGTGTGCCAAGTTTAACAACTTTTCAAGCATGGCAAAGGCCTCAAAAACGCGATTCATTTGAGAGAAAAATAATAATAATAATAATAATAATAATAAACATTACAGTTTCAATAGGGTCCTCGGACCCGACTTCGTCGGTGCTCGGGCCCTAATTAAAGCTGCAAGCAGCGATGAACGGGCCCGAGCACCTCTCCGCGCGTCTGGGGTACGCGCGGGACGCCAACCGACGCGGCCAGGCACAATGAAACCGGAACTCTGACGAGCACAATGACGTAGATCACACAATGTAAATTTCATGTGAATCGGATGATGTTTGTCACGTAACGCTGACTGC
>CAKAOJ020000805.1:0-10000 GCA_916701645.2 Sebastolobus alascanus | reverse complement strand
GCTTCTGAACTCTTTGGCTGAACTCTCCACGTGTTTTGTTTTGATGACGTCACTTCCTGTCAGCTGACGGGAACACACTTGTGTTGAACATGGCGGCGGAGACGTCGCGCACTGAGGTGAGCTGCAGACAGTCTTCTGCAGAAAGTTTGTCACCAGTCCAGTAAAAAAAAGTTGTCACTATTCTAACTCGGGTCGTGAGTTTGGCACGGATTAATGCCAACCAGGTGTGAATATTCAGCAGGTTTACTGAAGCCTCGACGCTGCAGTGAGACTCAGGTGTGTTTACATCCAACAGGTGAACTAATGCGTCTCTGCAGCTGGACATTAAGAGTCCTTCTTCAGCAGCGGATATCTGCACAGAGGTTAGTAACGTCTCTGGATAAGTTAAAGTTAGTTATCTAGTTAAAACATGAAGGTTAAACGATCTGGAGCTACAAGCTTGGCATAAAAATGTGGTGTAAAACTAAAATATTTATAAAAATGTAATTTATGAGACAGCTTTTAATGGACAAAAAGTCATAGTATGTCATAAAAAATCATAGTATAGTATGTCAAAGAAAGTCATAGTATGTCAAGTAGAGGCATCAAAGGTCACAGTATAGTATATTAAAAAAAAGTCATATTATAATATGTCATAAAAAAGTAATGCTATAGTATGTCAAAAGAAGTCATAGTATAGTATGTAATAAAAAGTCATTAAAAAAAAGTCATAGTACGTTGAAAAAATTAATAGTATAGTATGTTGAAAAAAGTAATAGTATAGTATGTTGAAAAAAGTCATAGTGTAGTATGTCATAAGAAAAGTAATGGTATAGTATATCATTAGACGTCATAGTATAGTATGTCATAAAAGTCATAGTATAGTTTATCTAAAAGAAGTCATTGTAAAGTAGTTGAAAAAATTACAAAGTCATATTATAGTATGACAAAAAAAAGTCACAGTATAGTTTAAACAGGAAGGAGATCCAGGCACTCCAATATATAAAAAAAGTGGCAACGAGGAGGAGAATATATTAAAAAGCCTTTATTGTAGCGGCTAAATCATTTAAAAAGGCCAACATGTTTGGACCGCTGTAGGTCTTCATCAGGGTTTATAAACAAACAGACAAGGAGGATGTGGCTTCACCTATATGTGGTATAAACAACCGATGGGAGGCAATCACATGATCATCATCATATTACAAAATGTCAAAGAAATAACAGAAACAAGTAATTCATGTCCTTCATTAATGAAACTAACCCTACTTTACAACAGAGGCTGCAAAGCAAACATGGGAGCCTATATAGAAAAAAATATTTTTTATTATTTATTATTACTCATAATTATTACTTTCACAGAAAGTATGTAAAGTCTATATCCTCATTAAGACCAGGATACTTTAAGGCATCCAGTCGATGGATCCAAAAAATCTCCCTCTGTAAAAGTCACAGTATAGTATGTTGAAAAAAGTCACAGTATAGTATGTTGAAAAAAAGTCACAGTATAGTATGTTGAAAAAAGTCACAGTATAGTATGTTGAAAAAAAGTCACAGTATAGTATGTTGAAAAAAAGTCATATTATAATATGTCATAAAAAAGTAATGCTATAGTATGTCAAAAGAAGTCATAGTATAGTATGTAATAAAAAGTCATTAAAAAAAAGTCATAGTACGTTGAAAAAATTAATAGTATAGTATGTTGAAAAAAGTCATATTATAGTATGTCATAAGAAAAGTAACGGTATAGTATATCATTAGACGTCATAGTATAGTATGTCATAAAAGTCATAGTATAGTTTGTCTAAAAGAAGTCATTGTAAAGTAGTTGAAAAAATTACAAAGTCATATTATAGTATGACAAAAAAAAGTCACAGTATAGTTTAAACAGGAAGGAGATCCAGGCACTCCAATATATAAAAAAAGTGGCAACGAGGAAGAGAATATATTAAAAAGCCTTTATTGTAGCGGCTAAATCATTTAAAAAGCCAACATGTTTCGACCGCTGTAGGTCTTCATCAGGGTTTATAAACAAACAGAGAAGGAGGATGTGGCCTTATCTATATGTGGTATAAACAACCAATGGGAGGCAATCACATGATCATCATAATATTACAAAATGTCAAAGAAATAACAGAAACAAGTAATTCATGTCCTTCATTAATGAAACTAACCCTACTTTACAACAGAGGCTGCAAAGTAAACATGGGAGACTATATAGAAAAAAATATTTTTTATTATTTATTATTACTCATAATTATTACTTTCACAGAAAGTATGTAAAGTCTATATCCTCATTAAGACCAGGATACTTTAAGGCATCCAGTCGATGGATCCAAAAAATCTCCCTCTGTAAAAGTCACAGTATAGTATGTTGAAAAAAGTCACAGTATAGTATGTTGAAAATAGTCACAGTATAGTAAGTTGATAAAAAGTCATAGTATAGTATGTTAAAAAAAGTCATAGTATATTATGTTGAAAAACGTTATAGTATAGTATGTTGAAAAAAGTAACAATATAGTATGTTGAAAAAAGTCATAGTATAGTATGTTGAAAAAAGTCACAGTATAGTATGTTGAAAAAAGTCACAGTATAGTATGTTGAAAAAAGTCATAGTATAGTATGTTGAAAAAAGTCATAGTATAGTATGTTGAAAAAGGTAACAATATAGTATGTTGAAAAAAGTCATAGTATAGTATGTTGAAAAAAAGTCATATTATAGTATGTTGAAAAAAAGTCATAATATAGTATGTTGAAAAAAGTCATAGTATAGTATGTTGAAAAAAGTCACAGTATAGTATGTTGAAAAAAGTCACAGTATAGTAAAGTACTTTCCCCCCTGACGACCCCCTGTGTGTTGTTTCGGTGTGCTGCTGCCGTGTTGATGCAACTGGACAGCAGGTTTCCTTCTTCAGCAGCGGATATCTTCCTTGAGGTTAGTAACGTCTCTGTTAGAGTGTGTGAGCAGCTCACAGTTTTCCCAGGATGTGTTGATGCGGGCGGACAATGACTTAAAAACTTTTACCTAGTGTGGCATAAAATGTGATTTGAAACTGGATACAAATGACAATTTTTAAGAGAGCTTTTGGCGGACAAACACAGCACCCAAAAAATGCCATAATACCATAAAAAAGCCTTAGTATAGTAGTCTATTTCATAAAAAGTCATAGTATAGTATGTCATAAAAAAGTTAAAAAAAAAGTCATAGCATAGTATGTCGTAAAAAAAAATAGTCATAGTATATTATTTCATAAAAAAAAATAAAAACCATAGTATAATATGTCATAAAAAAGTCACAATATATTATGCCATGAAAAAAGTCATAGTATAGTATGTATTAAAATAATTTTAAAAAGTCATAGTATAGTATGTATTAAAATAATTTTAAAAAGTCATAGTATAGTATGTATTAAAATAATTTTAAAAAGTTATAGTATGGTATGTCATAAAAAACGTTATAGTATAGTATGTATTAAAATAATTTTAAAAAGTTATCGTATAGTATGGCATAAAAAGTCATATCGTATGTCGAAAAAAGTCGTAGTATAGTATGTCATAAAAAATTAAAAAGTAATAGTATAGTATGGCATAAAAAGTCGTAGTATAGCATATCATAAAAAAATGTATAAAAAAAAAAGTCATATTATTCTGTTTTCCACGTTGGACCAGGTTCCATGTGGGTTGGTGGGTCGAGCAAGAGGATGACCGAGGACATGTTGAATCCCTCTGCATGGTATCCAAGACGGCGGAGTTCATAGCTGTAATCTTCCTGACCCGTACGGCTGCCATGACGATGTGACTGGACAGCAGGTCCGCAGAGAGACTATGGATGTCTTCCTTGAGGTTAGTAACTTCTCTGTTAGAGTGTGTGAGCAGCAGACAGTTTTCACAGAGTATGCTGATGGTGTAAAAACAGCAAAGATGTTATCTGTAGTTGGCTAGTTAGTTCCAATGCTAAAAACATGCCGATGCTAGTCGCAAATCCACTTTCGGCGTGCGGTCCCAACCACGAGACTTAGAACTTTTGATCCAAGTGGCCAATGGCTAAAAACCTTTACCTACTTAAAACATATAGGTATGTCGAAAAATTTCATTAAAAAACGTCATAGTAATGTATGTCGAAAAATTTCATTAAAAAAACATCATAGTATGTCGAAATTTTTTGCAAAAAAAAAATCATAGTATAGTATGCCAAAAGATTTAATTAAAAAAAATGTCATAGTATAGTATGTCGTAAAATTTCATGAAAAAAACGTCATAGTATAGTATGTCGAAAAATTTCATTAAAAAACGTCATAGTAATTTATGCCGAAAAATTTCATTAAAAAAACATCATAGTATGTCGAAATTTTTTGCAAAAAAAAAATCAGTGTTGTATGTCGAAAAATTTCCTGAAAAAAAAGTCATAATATAGTATGTCGACAAATCTCATTAAAAAATCATCATAGTATAGTATGTCGTAAAATTTCATGAAAAAATGGTCATAGTATAGTATGTCGAAATTTTTTGCAAAAAAAAGTCATAGTATGTCGAAAAATTTCATGAAAAAAACGTCATAGTATAGTATGTCGAAAAATGTCATGAAAAAAAGTCATAGTATAGTATGTCGAAAATTTCATGAAAAAAACGTCATAGTATAGTATGTCGAAAAATTCATGGAAAAAACGTCATAGTATAGTATGTCGAAAAATGTCATGAAAAAAAATCATAGTATAGTATGTCGAAAAATTTCATGAAAAATACGTCAGTATAGTATGTCGAATTTTTTTGCGAAAAAAACGTCATAGTATAGTATGTCGAAAAATTTCATGAAAAAAACGTCATAGTATATTATGTCGACAAATTTCATGAAAAAACGTCATAGTATAGTATGTCGAAAAATTCATGGAAAAAACGTCATAGTATGTCGAAAAATGTCATGAAAAAAAGTCATAGTATAGTATGTCGAAAAATGTCATGAAAAAAAGTCATAGTATAGTATGTCGAAAAATGTCATGAAAAAAAGTCATAGTATAGTATGTCGAAAAATGTCATGAAAAAAAGTCATAGTATAGTATGTCGAAAAATGTCATGAAAAAAAGTTATAGTATAGTATGTAAAAAAATGTCATGAAAAAAAAGTCATAGTATAGTATGTCGAAAAATTCATGGAAAAAACGTCATAATATAGTATGTCGAAAAATGTCATGAAAAAAAGTCATAGTATAGTATGTCGAAGAATTTCATGAAAAAAAAAGTCATAGTATAGTATGTCAAAAAATTCATGGAAAAAACGTCATAGTATAGTATGTCGAAAAATGTCATGAAAAAAATTCATAGTATAGTATGTCGAAGAATTTCATGAAAAAAAAAGTCATAGTATAGTATGTCGAAAAATTCATGGAAAAAACGTCATAGTATAG
This sequence comes from Sebastolobus alascanus, assembly GCA_916701645.2. Classification (NCBI taxonomy): domain Eukaryota; kingdom Metazoa; phylum Chordata; class Actinopteri; order Perciformes; family Sebastidae; genus Sebastolobus; species Sebastolobus alascanus. The sequence continues at coordinate 4,623 of CAKAOJ020000805.1, read as the reverse complement.
TATGTCGAAAAATTTCATGAAAAATACGTCAGTATAGTATGTCGAATTTTTTTGCGAAAAAAACGTCATAGTATAGTATGTAGAAATTTTTTGCGAAAAAAAGTCATAGTATAGTATGTCGAAAAATTTCATGAAAAAAACGTCATAGTATATTATGTCGACAAATTTCATGAAAAAACGTCATAGTATAGTATGTCGAAAAATTTCATGAAAAAAACGTCAAAGTATAGTATGTCGAAATTTTTTGCGAAAAAAAGTCATAGTATAGTATATCGAAATGTTTTGAGAAGAAAACGTCCTAGTATAGTATGTCGAAATGTTTTGCTAAAAAAACGTCATAGTATAGTATGTCGACATTTTTTGCAAAGAAAACGTCATAGTATAGTATGTCGAAAAATTTCATGAAAAAAACGGCAAAGTATATTATGTCGAAATTTTTTGCGAAAAAAAGTCAGTATAGTATGTCGTAATTTTTTGCCAAAAAAAGTCATTGTATAGTATGTCAATTTTTTGCCAAAAAAAGTCATAGTATAGTATGTCGAAATTTTTTGCGAAAAAAACGTCATAGTAGAGTATGTTGTAATTTTTTTGCGAAAAAAACGTCAGTATATACTTTGTCGAAATTTTTGGCGAAAAAAACGTCATAGTATAGTATGTCGAAAAATGTCATGAAAAAAAGTCATAGTATAGTATGTTGAAATTTTTTGCGAGAAAAAGTCATAGTATAGTAAGTCGAAATTTTTTGCAAAAAAAAACGTCATAGTATAGTATGTCGAAAAATTTCATGAAAAAAACGTTATGGTATAGTATGTCGAAATTTTTTGTGAAAAAAAGTCATAGTATAGTATGTCGATTAATTTGGTGGAAAAAAAACTCAGTTTAAAATTTCGTCAATTTTCATGAAAAAGTCATTTTCGACATTCTATACTATGACATTTTTTTACGAATATTTTAAACATGCTATAGTATGACTTTTTTCATGAAAATTTTCGACATTCTATACTATGACATTTTTTTACGAATATTTTCATGAAAAAAGTCATACTATAGCATGTTGAAAATATTCGTAAAAAAATGTCATAGTATAGAATGTCGAAAATTTTCATGAAAAAAGGCATAGTATAGTCTGTCGATTAATTTGGTGGAAAAAAAACTCAGTTTAAAATTTCGTCAATTTTCATGAAAAGACATGCTATACTATGACTTTCATGAAAATTTTCGAAATTTTAAACTGAGTTTTTTTTCCACCAAATTAATCGACAGACTATACTGTCTTTTTTCATGAAAATTTTCTACATTCTATACTATGACATTTTTTTACGAATATTTTCGACATGCTATAGTATGACTTTTTTCATGAAAATATTCGTAAAAAAATGTCATAGTATAGAATGTCGAAAATTTTCATGAAAAAAGGCATAGTATAGTCTGTCGATTAATTTGGTGGAAAAAAAACTCAGTTTAAAATTTCGTCAATTTTCATGAAAAGACATGCTATACTATGACTTTCATGAAAATTTTCGAAATTTTAAACTGAGTTTTTTTTCCACCAAATTAATCGACAGACTATACTATGTCTTTTTTCATGAAAATTTTCGACATTCTATACTATGACATTTTTTTACGAATATTTTCGACATGCTATAGTATGACATTTTTTTACGAATATTTTCGACATGCTATAGTATGACTTTTTTCATGAAAATTTTCGAAAATATTCGTAAAAAAATGTCATAGTATAGAATGTCGAAAATTTTCATGAAAAAAGGCATAGTATAGTCTGTCGATTAATTTGGTGGAAAAAAAACTCAGTTTAAAATTTCGTCAATTTTCATGAAAAGACATGCTATACTATGACTTTCATGAAAATTTTCGAAATTTTAAACTGAGTTTTTTTTCCACCAAATTAATCGACAGACTATACTATGTCTTTTTTCATGAAAATTTTCGACATTCTATACTATGACATTTTTTTACGAATATTTTCGACATGCTATAGTATGACATTTTTTTACGAATATTTTCGACATGCTATAGTATGACTTTTTTCATGAAAATTTTTGAAAATATTCGTAAAAAAATGTCATAGTATAGAATGTCGAAAATTTTCATGAAAAAAGGCATAGTATAGTCTGTCGATTCATTTGGTGGAAAAAAAACTCAGTTTAAAATTTCGTCAATTTTCATGAAAAGACATGCTATAGTATGACTTTCATGAAAATTTTCGAAATTTTAAACTGAGTTTTTTCTCCACCAAATTAATCGACAGACTATACTATGTCTTTTTTCATGAAAATTTTCGACATTCTATACTATGACATTTTTTTACGAATATTTTCAACATGCTATAGTATGACTTTTTTCATGAAAATATTCGTAAAAAAATGTCATAGTATAGAATGTCGAAAATTTTCATGAAAAAAGGCATAGTATAGTCTGTCGATTAATTTGGTGGAAAAAAAACTCAGTTTAAAATTTCGTCAATTTTCATGAAAAGACATGCTATACTATGACTTTCATGAAAATTTTCGAAATTTTAAACTGAGTTTTTTTTCCACCAAATTAATCGACAGACTATACTATGTCTTTTTTCATGAAAATTTTCGACATTCTATACTATGACATTTTTTTACGAATATTTTCAACATGCTATAGTATGACTTTTTTCATGAAAATATTCGTAAAAAAATGTCATAGTATAGAATGTCGAAAATTTTCATGAAAAAAGGCATAGTATAGTCTGTCGATTAATTTGGTGGAAAAAAAACTCAGTTTAAAATTTCGTCAATTTTCATGAAAAGACATGCTATACAATGACTTTCATGAAAATTTTCGAAATTTTAAACTGAGTTTTTTTTCCACCAAATTAATCGACAGACTATACTATGTCTTTTTTCATGAAAATTTTCGACATTCTATACTATGACATTTTTTTACGAATATTTTCGACATGCTATAGTATGACTTTTTTCATGAAAATATTCGTAAAAAAATGTCATAGTATAGAATGTCGAAAATTTTCATGAAAAAAGACATAGTATAGTCTGTCGATTAATTTGGTGGAAAAAAAACTCAGTTTAAAATTTCGTCAATTTTCATGAAAAGACATGCTATACTATGACTTTCATGAAAATTTTCGAAATTTTAAACTGAGTTTTTTTTCCACCAAATGAATCGACAGACTATACTATGTCTTTTTTCATGAAAATTTTCGACATTCTATACTATGACATTTTTTTACGAATATTTTCGACATGCTATAGTATGACATTTTTTTACGAATATTTTCGACATGCTATAGTATGACTTTTTTCATGAAAATTTTCGAAAATATTCGTAAAAAAATGTCATAGTATAGAATGTCGAAAATTTTCATGAAAAAAGGCATAGTATAGTCTGTCGATTAATTTGGTGGGAAAAAAACTCAGTTTAAAATTTCGTTAATTTTCATGAAAAGACATGCTATACTATGACTTTCATGAAAATTTTCGAAATTTTAAACTGAGTTTTTTTTCCACCAAATTAATCGACAGACTATACTATGTCTTTTTTCATGAAAATTTTCGACATGCTATAGTATGACATTTTTTTACGAATATTTTCGACATGCTATAGTATGACTTTTTTCATGAAAATTTTCGAAAATATTCGTAAAAAAATGTCATAGAATAGAATGTCGAAAATTTTCATGAAAAAAGGCATAGTATAGTCTGTCGATTAATTTGGTGGAAAAAAACTCAGTTTAAAATTTCGTCAATTTTCATGAAAAGACATGCTATACTATGACTTTCATGAAAATTTTCGAAATTTTAAACTGAGTTTTTTTTCCACCAAATTAATCGACAGACTATACTATGTCTTTTTTCATGAAATTTTCGACATTCTATACTATGACATTTTTTTACGAATATTTTTGACATGCTATAGTATGACTTTTTTCATGAAAATATTCGTAAAAAAATGTCATAGTATAGAATGTCGAAAATTTTCATGAAAAAAGGCATAGTATAGTCTGTCGATTAATTTGGTGGGAAAAAAACTCAGTTTAAAATTTCGTTAATTTTCATGAAAAGACATGCTATACTATGACTTTCATGAAAATTTTCGAAATTTTAAACTGAGTTTTTTTTCCACCAAATTAATCGACAGACTATACTATGTCTTTTTTCATGAAAATTTTCGACATGCTATAGTATGACATTTTTTTACGAATATTTTCGACATGCTATAGTATGACTTTTTTCATGAAAATTTTAGAAAATATTCGTAAAAAAATGTCATAGAATAGAATGTCGAAAATTTTCATGAAAAAAGGCATAGTATAGTCTGTCGATTAATTTGGTGGAAAAAAAACTCAGTTTAAAATTTCGTCAATTTTCATGAAAAGACATGCTATACTATGACTTTCATAATTTTCATTTAAAATGTTTATTTTCCAAAAATTTTCGAAATTTAAACTATTTTTTTTTCCCAAAATTTCGACACTATACTATGCTTTTTTATGAAAATTTTCGACATTCTATATATGACTTTTTTTAAAAATTTTTTCGAATTAAGAAAATTTTTTCATAAAATATTCGAAAAAAAATGCTTATAAATTCAAAAATTTTATAAAAAGGGCCA
>CAKAOJ020000804.1:0-34787 GCA_916701645.2 Sebastolobus alascanus | reverse complement strand
TAAATTTTTCATGAAAAAATTACATAGTTATTTCAAAATTACGAAAAAAAACTAGTTTTTTCAAAATTTACACAAATTTGCTTTTTTAGAAATTTTTCGACATTCTCAGAATTTTTACAATATTTGACTTTTCAGAAAAAGTCATACTATAGTATGACTTTTCATGAAAATTATCAAAATTTTTAACTGAGTTTTTTTTCCCAAATTAATCGACAGACTATACTATGCCTTTTTCATGAAATTTCGACATTCAATACTATGACATTTTTTTACGAATATTTTCGAAATTTTCATGAAAAAAGTCATAGTATAGCATGTCGAAATATTGTAAAAAAAATGTCATAGTATAGAATATCGAAAATTTTAATGAAAAAAGGCATCGTATAGTCTGTCGATTCATTTGGTGGAAAAAAAACTCAGTTTAAAATTTCGAAATTTTCATGAAAAAAGTCATAGTATAGTATGACTTTTCATGAAAATTGACGAAAATTTAAACTGAGTTTTTTTTCCACCAAATTAATCGACAGTCTATACCATGCCTTTTTACATGAAAATTTTCGACATTCTATACTATGACATTTTTTTACGAATATTTTCGAACATTTTTCATGAAAAAAGTCATACTATAGTATTTTTCAAATGAAAATTGATTTATACTGAGTTTTTTTTCACCAAAATTATTGAAGACTTTACTATGCTTTTTGAAAATTTTACATTATTATTATTTTTTACAAATTTTCGAAAATTTTCAAGAAAAAAGTCATTTAGAATTTATAAAATTATGTAAATTAAATATTTAAATAATCAGAAAATTCGAAAATTTTCATGAAAATATTGTCATTCATATATGAATTTTAAAAAATCAGTTTAAAATTTCAATTTCATGAAAAAAATGTAAGTATACTTTTCAAAAATTGAGAAAATTTAAAAAGTTTTTTTTCCACCAAATTAACGACAGCTATACTTTTCTTTTTTATGAAATTTAATTTAACTATATATTTTTTTCATAATATTTTAATTTTCATGAAAATTACGTAATAAATGTAATTTTACAAAAATTTATACTATATATCTTTTAAAATTTTCTTTATAAACTATATATTGTCGATTATTGTGAAAAATATTTTTAAAATTTCAATTTATGAAAATCAATATAGTACATTTTAAAATTTTAAAAATTTTAAAGGGTTTTTTCCAATTAATTCGACATTATACTATGACTTTTTTTATGAAATTTTGTTTCTTGAATATTTTTAAATATTTCAACATTTTCGATTTGAAAAAAGTCATACATTTTATGATTTTCATAAATGAGAAAAAAACTAGTTTTTTTTCCCCAATTAATTACAACATAACCCTTTTTTCATGAAAATTTTACAATTTCTATAATTTTTTTAATAATTAAATTAAAAAAGTCATTATTTGTTTTATAAACAAATTTAACTATAGTATTTTTTTCCAAAAATTACGAAAACTATACTATGCCTTTTTTTGAAAATTTTAAATTTCATTAAATTTTTTAAATTCGAAAATTTCATGAAAAAATTGTTAGTATACGTATTTTCATGAAAATAGATTAACTTTTTTTTTCCACCAAAAATCGTATACTATGCCTTTTTTCATGAAAATTTTCATATTATATATGACATTTTTAAATATTTTAAAATTTTCAGAAAAAGTATATAATTTCCAAATATTCGTAAAAAGTAACTGTATTATTCATGAAAATTTTCGACAAAAGGCTATATAGTCTTTTTACGAAATTTTGGAAAATATTCTTTAAAATTTCGAAATTTTCATGAAAAAATTCATAGATTATTTTTTCGAAAATTGAAATAATGAGTTTTTTTTCCACCAAATTAATCGACGAATACTATCCTTTTTATGAAAATTTTCATTATATAATTTTTTCGAAATTTTTTTCGAACATTTATGAAAAAAATCATTAAATCTTTTATGAAATATTGACGAAAATTTAAACTGAGTTTTTTTTCCACCAAATTAATCGACAGACTATACTATGCCTTTTTTCATGAAAATTTCGACATTCTATACTATGACATTTTTTTACGAATATTTTCGAACATTTTCATGAAAAAAGTCATACTATAGTATGACTTTTCATGAAAATTGACGAAAATTTAAACTGAGTTTTTTTTCCACCAAATTAATCGACAGACTATACTATGCCTTTTTTCATGAAAATTTTCGACATTCTATACTATGACATTTTTTTACGAATATTTTCGAACATTTTCATGAAAAAAGTCATACTATAGTATGACTTTTCATGAAAATTGACGAAAATTTAAACTGAGTTTTTTTTCCACCAAATTAATCGACAGACTATACTATGCCTTTTTTCATGAAAATTTTCGACATTCTATACTATGACATTTTTTTACGAATATTTTCGAAAATTTTCATGAAAAAAGTCATAGTATAGCATGTCGAAAATATTCGTAAAAAAATGTCATCGTATAGAATATCGAAAATTTTCATGAAAAAAGGCATAGTATAGTCTGTCGATTCATTTAGTGGAAAAAAAACTCAGTTTAAAATTTCGAAATTTTCATGAAAAAAGTCATAGTATAGTATGACTTTTCATGAAAATTGACGAAAATTTACACTGAGTTTTTTTTCCACCAAATTAATTGACAGACTATACTATGCCTTTTTTCATGAAAATTTTCGACATTCTATACTATGACATTTTTTTACGAATATTTTCGAAAATTTTCATGAAAAAAGTCATACTATAGTATGACTTTTCATGAAAATTGACGAAAATTTAAACTGAGTTTTTTTTCCACCAAATTAATCGACAGACTATACTATGCCTTTTTTCATGAAAATTTTCGACATTCTATACTATGACATTTTTTTACGAATATTTTCGAAAATTTTCATGAAAAAAGTCATAGTATAGCATGTCGAAAATATTCGTAAAAAAATGTCATCGTATAGAATATCGAAAATTTTCATGAAAAAAGGCATAGTATAGTCTGTCGATTCATTTGGTGGAAAAAAAACTCAGTTTAAAATTTCGAAATTTTCATGAAAAAAGTCATAGTATAGTATGACTTTTCATGAAAATTGACGAAAATTTAAACTGAGTTTTTTTTCCACCAAATTAATCGACAGACTATACTATGCCTTTTTTCATGAAAATTTTCGACATTCTATACTATGACATTTTTTTACGAATATTTTCGAACATTTTCATGAAAAAAGTCATACTATAGTATGACTTTTCATGAAAATTGACGAAAATTTAAACTGAGTTTTTTTTCCACCAAATTAATCGACAGACTATACTATGCCTTTTTTCATGAAAATTTTCGACATTCAATACTATGACATTTTTTTACGAATATTTTCGAAAATTTTCATGAAAAAAGTCATAGTATAGCATGTCGAAAATATTTGTAAAAAAATGTCATAGTATAGAATATCGAAAATTTTCATGAAAAAAGGCATAGTATAGTCTGTCGATTCATTTGGTGGAAAAAAAACTCAGTTTAAAATTTCGAAATTTTCATGAAAAAAGTCATAGTATAGTATGACTTTTCATGAAAATTGACGAAAATTTAAACTGAGTTTTTTTTCCACCAAATTAATCGACAGACTATACTATGCCTTTTTTCATGAAAATTTTCGACATTCTATACTATGACATTTTTTTACGAATATTTTCGAAAATTTTCATGAAAAAAGTCATAGTATAGCATGTCGAAAATATTCGTAAAAAAATGTCATCGTATAGAATATCGAAAATTTTCATGAAAAAAGGCATAGTATAGTCTGTCGATTCATTTGGTGGAAAAAAAACTCAGTTTAAAATTTCGAAATTTTCATGAAAAAAGTCATAGTATAGTATGACTTTTCATGAAAATTGACGAAAATTTAAACTGAGTTTTTTTTCCACCAAATTAATCGACAGACTATACTATGCCTTTTTTCATGAAAATTTTCGACATTCTATACTATGACATTTTTTTACGAATATTTTCGAACATTTTCATGAAAAAAGTCATACTATAGTATGACTTTTCATGAAAATTGACGAAAATTTAAACTGAGTTTTTTTTCCACCAAATTAATCGACAGACTATACTACCTTTTTTCATGAAAATTTTCGACATTCAATACTATGACATTTTTTTACGAATATTTTCGAAAATTTTCATGAAAAAAGTCATACTATAGCATGTCGAAAATATTCGTAAAAAATGTCATAGTATAGAATATCGAAATTTCATGAAAAAGGCATAGTATAGTCTGTCGATTCATTTGGTGGAAAAAAAACTCAGTTTAAAATTTCGAAATTTTCATGAAAAAAGTCATAGTATAGTATGACTTTTCATGAAAATTGACGAAAATTTACACAGAGTTTTTTTTCCACCAAATTAATTGACAGACTATACTATGCCTTTTTTCATGAAAATTTTCGACATTCTATACTATGACATTTTTTTACGAATATTTTCGAAAATTTTCATGAAAAAAGTCATAGTATAGTATGACTTTTCATGAAAATTGACGAAAATTTAAACTGAGTTTTTTTTCCACCAAATTAATCGACAGACTATACTATGCCTTTTTTCATGAAAATTTTCGACATTCTATACTATGACATTTTTTTACGAATATTTTCGAACATTTTCATGAAAAAAGTCATACTATAGTATGACTTTTCATGAAAATTGACGAAAATTTAAACTGAGTTTTTTTTCCACCAAATTAATTGACAGACTATACTATGCCTTTTTTCATGAAAATTTTCGACATTCTATACTATGACATTTTTTTACGAATATTTTCGAACATTTTCATGAAAAAAGTCATACTATAGTATGACTTTTCATGAAAATTGACGAAAATTTACACAGAGTTTTTTTTCCACCAAATTAATTGACAGACTATACTATGCCTTTTTTCATGAAAATTTTCGACATTCTATACTATGACATTTTTTTACGAATATTTTCGAAAATTTTCATGAAAAAAGTCATAGTATAGTATGACTTTTCATGAAAATTGACGATAATTTAAACTGAGTTTTTTTTCCACCAAATTAATCGACAGACTATACTATGCCTTTTTTCATGAAAATTTTCGACATTCTATACCATGACATTTTTTTACGAATATTTTCGAACATTTTCATGAAAAAAGTCATACTATAGTATGACTTTTCATGAAAATTGACGAAAATTTAAACTGAGTTTTTTTTCCACCAAATTAATTGACAGACTATACTATGCCTTTTTTCATGAAAATTTTCGACATTCTATACTATGACATTTTTTTACGAATATTTTCGAACATTTTCATGAAAAAAGTCATACTATAGTATGACTTTTCATGAAAATTGACGAAAATTTAAACTGAGTTTTTTTTCCACCAAATTAATCGACAGACTATACTATGCCTTTTTTCATGAAAATTTTCGACATTCAATACTATGACATTTTTTTACGAATATTTTCAAAAATTTTCATGAAAAAAGTCATAGTATAGCATGTCGAAAATATTTGTAAAAAAATGTCATAGTATAGAATATCGAAAATTTTCATGAAAAAAGGCATAGTATAGTCTGTCGATTCATTTGGTGGAAAAAAAACTCAGTTTAAAATTTCGAAATTTTCATGAAAAAAGTCATAGTATAGTATGACTTTTCATGAAAATTGACGAAAATTTAAACTGAGTTTTTTTTCCACCAAATTAATCGACAGACTATACTATGCCTTTTTTCATGAAAATTTTCGACATTCTATACTATGACATTTTTTTACGAATATTTTCGAAAATTTTCATGAAAAAAGTCATAGTATAGTATGACTTTTCATGAAAATTGACGAAAATTTAAACTGAGTTTTTTTTCCACCAAATTAATCGACAGACTATACTATGCCTTTTTTCATGAAAATTTTCGACATTCTATACTATGACATTTTTTTACGAATATTTTCGAACATTTTCATGAAAAAAGTCATACTATAGTATGCCTTTTCATGAAAATTGACGAAAATTTAAACTGAGTTTTTTTTCCACCAAATTAATTGACAGACTATACTATGCCTTTTTTCATGAAAATTTTCGACATTCTATACTATGACATTTTTTTACGAATATTTTCGAACATTTTCATGAAAAAAGTCATACTATAGTATGACTTTTCATGAAAATTGACGAAAATTTAAACTGAGTTTTTTTTCCACCAAATTAATCGACAGACTATACTATGCCTGTTTTCATGAAAATTTTCGACATTCAATACTATGACATTTTTTTACGAATATTTTCGAAAATGTTCATGAAAAAAGTCATGTCGAAAATTTTAATGAAAAAAGGCATAGTATAGTCTGTCGATTCATTTGGTGGAAAGCAAACTCAGTTTAAAATTTCGTCAATTTTCAAAAAAGTCATACTATAGCATGACTTTTCATGAAAATTGACGAAAATTTAAACTGAGTTTTTTTTCCACCAAATGAATCGACAGACTATACTATGCCTTTTTTCATGAAAATTTTCGACATTCTATACTATGATATCGTATGACTTTTATAAACGAAAATTTAAACTGAGTTTTTTTTCCACCAAATTAATCGACAGACTATACTATGCCTTTTTTCATGAAAATTTTCGACATTCAATACTATGACATTTTTTTACGAATATTTTCGAACATTTTCATGAAAAAAGTCATAGTATAGTATGACTTTTCATGAAAATTGACGAAAATTTTAACTGAGTTTTTTTTCCACCAAATTAATCGACAGACTATACTATGCCTTTTTTCATGAAAATTTTCGACATTCAATACTATGACATTTTTTTACGAATATTTTCGAAAATTTTCATGAAAAAAGTCATAGTATAGCATGTCGAAAATATTTGTAAAAAAATGTCATAGTATAGAATATCGAAAATTTTCATGAAAAAAGGCAAAGTATAGTCTGTCGATTCATTTGGTGGAAAAAAAACTCAGTTTAAAATTTCGAAATTTTCATGAAAAAAGTCATAGTATAATATGACTTTTCATGAAAATTGACATAAATTTAAACTGAGTTTTTTTTCCACCAAATTAATCGACAGACTATACTATGCCTTTTTTCATGAAAATTTTCGACATTCTATACTATGACATTTTTTTACGAATATTTTCGAACATTTTCATGAAAAAAGTCATACTATAGTATGACTTTTCATGAAAATTGACGAAAATTTAAACTGAGTTTTTTTTCCACCAAATTAATCGACAGACTATACTATGCCTTTTTTCATGAAAATTTTCGACATTCAATACTATGACACTTTTTTACGAATATTTTCGAAAATTTTCATGATAAAAGTCATACTATAGCATGTCGAAAATATTCGTAAAAAAATGTCATAGTATAGAATATAGAAAATTTTCATGAAAAAAAGGCATAGTAGTCTGTCGATTCATTTGGTGGAAAAAAAAATCAGTTTAAAATTTCGAAATTTTCATGAAAAAAGTCATAGTATAGTATGACTTTTCATGAAAATTGACGAAAATTTAAACTGAGTTTTTTTTCCACCAAATTAATCGACAGACTATACTATGCCTTTTTTCATGAAAATTTTCGACATTCTATACTATGACATTTTTTTACGAATATTTTCGAAAATTTTCATGAAAAAAGTCATAGTATAGCATGTAGAAAATATTCGTAAAAAAACGTCATCGTATAGAATATCGAAAATTTTCATGAAAAAAGGCATAGTATAGTCTGTCGATTCATTTGGTGGAAAAAAACTCAGTTTAAAATTTCGAAATTTTCATGAAAAAAGTCATAGTATAGTATGACTTTTCATGAAAATTGACATAAATTTAAACTGAGTTTTTTTTCCACCAAATTAATCGACAGACTATACTATGCCTTTTTTCATGAAAATTTTCGACATTCTATACTATGACATTTTTTTACGAATATTTTCGAACATTTTCATGAAAAAAGTCATACTATAGTATGACTTTTCATGAAAATTGACGAAAATTTAAACTGAGTTTTTTTTCCACCAAATTAATCGACAGACTATACTACCTTTTTTCATGAAAATTTTCGACATTCAATACTATTACATTTTTTTACGAATATTTTCGAAAATTTTCATGAAAAAAGTCATACTATAGCATGTCGAAAATATTCGTAAAAAAATGTCATAGTATAGAATATCGAAAATTTTCATGAAAAAAAGGCATAGTATAGTCTGTCGATTCATTTGGTGGAAAAAAAACTCAGTTTAAAATTTCGAAATTTTCATGAAAAAAGTCATAGTATAGTATGACTTTTCATGAAAATTGACGAAAATTTACACTGAGTTTTTTTTCCACCAAATTAATTGACAGACTATACTATGCCTTTTTTCATGAAAATTTTCGACATTCTATACTATGACATTTTTTTACGAATATTTTCGAAAATTTTCATGAAAAAAGTCATAGTATAGTATGACTTTTCATGAAAATTGACGAAAATTTAAACTGAGTTTTTTTTCCACACAATTAATCGACAGACTATACTATGCCTTTTTTCATGAAAATTTTCGACATTCTATACTATGACATTTTTTTACGAATATTTTCGAAAATTTTCATGAAAAAAGTCATAGTATAGTATGACTTTTCTTGAAAATTGACGAAAATTTAAACTGAGTTTTTTTTCCACCAAATTAATCGACAGACTATACTATGCCTTTTTTCATGAAAATTTTCGACATTCTATACTATGACATTTTTTTACGAATATTTTCGAACATTTTCATGAAAAAAGTCATACTATAGTATGACTTTTCATGAAAATTGACGAAAATTTAAACTGAGTTTTTTTTCCACCAAATTAATTGACAGACTATACTATGCCTTTTTTCATGAAAATTTTCGACATTCTATACTATGACATTTTTTTACGAATATTTTCGAAAATTTTCATGAAAAAAGTCATACTATAGTATGACTTTTCATGAAAATTGACGAAAATTTAAACTGAGTTTTTTTTCCACCAAATTAATCGACAGACTATACTATGCCTTTTTTCATGAAAATTTTCGAAATTCTATACTATGACATTTTTTTACGAATATTTTCGAAAATTTTCATGAAAAAAGTCATAGTATAGCATGTCGAAAATATTCGTAAAAAAATGTCATCGTATAGAATATCGAAAATTTTAATGAAAAAAGGCATAGTATAGTCTGTCGATTCATTTGGTGGAAAAAAAACTCAGTTTAAAATTTCGAAATTTTCATGAAAAAAGTCAGAGTATAGTATGACTTTTCATGAAAATTGAAGAAAATTTAAACTGAGTTTTTTTTCCACCAAATTAATTGACAGACTATACTATGCCTTTTTTCATGAAAATTTTCGACATTCTATACTATGACATTTTTTTACGAATATTTTCGAAAATTTTCATGAAAAAAGTCATACTATAGTAAGACTTTTCATGAAAATTGACGAAAATTTAAACTGAGTTTTTTTTCCACCAAATTAATTGACAGACTATACTATGCCTTTTTTCATGAAAATTTTCGACATTCTATACTATGACATTTTTTTACGAATATTTTCGAAAATTTTCATGAAAAAAGTCTTACTATAGTATGACTTTTCATGAAAATTGACGAAAATTTAAAGTGAGTTTTTTTTCCACCAAATTAATCGACAGACTATACTATGCCTTTTTTCATCAAAATTTTCGACATTCAATACTATGACATTTTTTTACGAATATTTTCGAAAATTTTCATGAAAAAAGTCATACTATAGCATGTCGAAAATATTCGTAAAAAAATTTCATAGTATAGAATATCGAAAATTTTCATGAAAAAAGGCATAGTATAGTCTGTCGATTCATTTGGTGGAAAAAAAACTCAGTTTAAAATTTCGAAATTTTCATGAAAAAAGTCATAGTATAGTATGACTTTTCATGAAAATTGACGAAAATTTAAACTGAGTTTTTTTTCCACCAAATTAATCGACAGACTATACTATGCCTTTTTTCATGAAAATTTTCGACATTCTATACTATGACATTTTTTTACGAATATTTTCGAAAATTTTCATGAAAAAAGTCATACTATAGTATGACTTTTCATGAAAATTGACGAAAATTTAAACTGAGTTTTTTTTCCACCAAATTAATCGACAGACTATACTATGCCTTTTTTCATGAACATTTTCGACATTCTATACTATGACATTTTTTTACGAATATTTTCGAACATTTTCATGAAAAAAGTCATACTATAGTATGACTTTTCATGAAAATTGACGAAAATTTAAACTGAGTTTTTTTTCCACCAAATTAATCGACAGACTATACTATGCCTTTTTTCATGAACATTTTCGACATTCTATACTATGAAATTTTTTTACGAATATTTTCGAAAATTTTCATGAAAAAAGTCATACTATAGTATGACTTTTCATAAAAATTGACGAAAATTTAAACTGATTTTTTTTTCCACCAAATTAATTGACAGACTATACTATGCCTATTTTCATGAAAATTTTCGACATTCTATACTATGAAATTTTTTTACGAATATTTTCGAAAATTTTCATGAAAAAAGTCATACTATAGTATGACTTTTCATGAAAATTGACGAAAATTTAAACTGAGTTTTTTTTCCACCAAATTAATCGACAGACTATACTATGCCTTTTTTCATGAAAATTTTCGACATTCTATACTATGACATTTTTTTACGAATATTTTCGAACATTTTCATGAAAAAAGTCATACTATAGTATGACTTTTCATGAAAATTGACGAAAATTTAAACTGAGTTTTTTTTCCACCAAATTAATCGACAGACTATACTATGCCTTTTTTCATGAAAATTTTCGACATTCTATACTATGACATTTTTCATTAAAATTTTCGAAAATATTCGTAAAAAAATTTCATAGTATAGAATGTCGAAAATTTTAATGAAAAAAGGCATAGTATAGTCTGTCGATTCATTTGGTGGAAAAAAAACTCATTTTAAAAATTCGAAATTTTCATGAAAAAAGTCATACTATAGTATGACTTTTCATGAAAATTGACGAAAATTTAAACTGAGTTTTTTTTCCACCAAATTAATCGACAGACTATACTATGCCTTTTTTCATGAAAATTTTCGACATTCTATACTATGACATTTTTCACTAAATTTTCGACATACTATAGTATAACTTTTTTTTCACTAAATTTTCGACATACTATAGTATAACTTTTTTTTCACTAAATTTTCGACATACTATACTATGACTTTTTTTTCACAAATTTTTTGAAATACTACAGTAAGACTATTTTTCCGCACAATTTTCGACATACTATGGAATGACTTTTTCTTTGTAAAATTTTCGACATACTATACTGACTTTTTTTCAGCAAAATTTTCGACATACTATACTATGACTTTTTTCGTAAACTTTTTGACATACTATAGTATGACTTTTTTTCATGAAATTTTTCAAAATTCTAAACTATGAGTTTTTTTTCACAAAACTTTCGACATACTATACTATGACTTTCTTTTCACAAAATTTTCGACATACTATAATATGACTTTTTTTTCACAAAATTTTCGACATACTATACTATGACTTTTTTTTCCGCACAATTTTAGACATACTATACTATGACTTTTTTTTCACAAATTTTTCGACATACTACAGTAAGACTATTTTTCCGCACAATTTTCGACATACTATGGAATGACTTTTTCTTCGTAAAATTTTCGACATACTATACTATGACTTTTTCTTTCACAAAATTTTCGACATACTATACTATGACTTTCTTTTCACAAAATTTTCGACATACTATACTATGACATTTTTTCACAAAATTTTCGACATACTATAGTATGACTATTTTTTAGAACATTTTAGACATACTATAGTATGACTTCTTTTTCATGAAAATTTTCGTAATTCTAAACTATGAGTTTTTTTTCAACAAAATTAATTGAAAGACTATCCTATGCATTTTTTCATGAAAATTTTCGACATTCTGTACTATGACATTTTTTCACGAAAATTTTCGACATACGTTAGTATGACTTTTTTCATGAAAATTTTCGGAATTCTAAACTATGAGTTTTTTTTCCACAAAATTAATCGACAGACTATACTATGCATTTTTTCATGAAAATTGTCGACATTCTATACTACGACATTTTTTCACGAAAATTTTCGACATAGTATAGTATGACTTTTTTTTCAGCAAAATTTTCGACATACTATACTATGACTTTTTTTTCACAAAATTTTCGACATACTATAGTAAGACTATTTTTCAGAACATTTTAGACATACTATAGTATGACTTCTTTTTCATGAAAATTTTCGTAATTCTAAACTACGAGTTTTTTTTCCACAAAATTAATCGAAAGACTATCCTATGCATTTTTTCACGAAAATTTTCGACATACGTTAGTACGACTTTTTTTTCATGAAAATTTTCGGAATTCTAAACTGAGTTTTTTTTCCACAAAATTAATCGACAGACTATACTATGACTTTTTTTCATGAAATTTTTCAAAATTCTAAACTATGAGGTTTTTTTTTCACAATATTTTCGACATACTATATTATGACTTTTTTTTCCGCACAATTTTAGACATACTATACTGTGACTTCTTTTTCACAAACTTTTTGACATACTATAGTATGACTTCTTTTTCATGAAAATTTTCGGAATTCTAAACTATGAGTTTTTTTTCCACAAAATTAATCGAAAGACTATCCTATGCATTTTTTCAGAACATTTTCGACATACTATACTACGACTTTTTTTTCGTAAACTTTGACATACTATACTATGACTTTTTTTTCACAAAATTTTCAACATACTATAGTAAGACTATTTTTCAGAACATTTTCAACATACTATACTATGACTTTTTTTTCGTAAACTTTTTGACATACTATACTATGACTTTTTTTCACAAAATTTTCGACATACTATAATATGACTTTTTTTTCGTAAAATTTTCGACAAACTATACTATGACTTTTTTTTCACAAAATTTTCGACATACTATACTATGACTTTTTTCACAAAATTTTCGACATACTATACTATGACTTTTTTTTTCGTAAAACTTTCGACATACTATACTATGACATTTTTATCACAAAATGTGACATACTATACGAAGACTTTTTTTTCACAAAATTTTCGACATACTATAGTATGAATTTTTTTTCACATAATTTGACACACTATACTATGACTTTTTTTTTCGTTAAATTTTCGACATACTATACTATGACTTCTTTTTTTCGCAAAATTTTCAACATACTATACCATGACTTTTTTTCACAAAATTTTCGACATACTATAGTAAGACTTTTTTTTCACGAAATTTTCGACATACTATACTAAGACTTTTTTTCACAAAATTTGACATACTATACTATGACTTTTTTTCGTAAAATTTTCGACATACTATACTATGACATTTTTTTTGCAAAATTTTCAACATACTATAACATGACTTTTTTTTCACAAAATTTGACATACTATAGTAAGACTTTTTTTTTCACGAAATTTTCGACATACTATACTATGACTTTTTTTCGTAAAATTTTCGACATACTATACTATGACATTTTTCACTACATTTTCGACATACTATAGTATAACTTTTTTTTCACAAAATTTTCGACATACAATACTGTCTTTTTTTTCACAAATTTTTCGACATACTATACTATGACACTTTTTTCACTAAATTTTCGACATACTATAGTAAAACTTTTTTTCACAAAATTTTCGACATACTATACTGTCTTTTTTTTCACAAATTTTTCGACATACTATACTATGTCATTTTTTTCACAAAATTTTCGAAATACCATACTATGACTTATTACTTTCGCAAAATTTTCAACATACTATAACATGACTTTTTTTTCACAAAATTTTCGACATACTATAGTAAGACTTTTTTTTCACAAAATTTTCGACATACTATACTATGACTTTTTTTCGTAAAATTTTCGACATTACTATACTATGACATTTTTCACTAAATTTTCGACATACTATAGTATAACTTTTTTTTCACAAAATTTTCGACATACTATACTATGTCTTTTTTTTCACAAATTTTTCGACATACTATACTATAACTTTTTTTCTTAACATTTTTGACATACTATACTATGACTTTTTTTCACAAAATTTTCGACATACTATACTGTCTTTTTTTTCACAAATTTTTCGACATACTATACTATGTCATTTTTTTCACAAAATTTTCGAAATACCATACTATGACTTATTACTTTCGCAAAATTTTCAACATACTATAACATGACTTTTTTTTCACAAAATTTTCGACATACGTGCCTTTTTTCATGAAAATGTTCGCCATTCTGTACTATGACAGTTTTTCACGAAGATTTTCGACATTATGAAATTTTTTCATGAAAATTGTCGACATTCTATACTACGACATTTTTTCACGAAAATTTTCGACATAGTATAGTATGACTTTTTTTTCAGCAAAATTTTCGACATACTATACTATGACTTTTTTTTCACAAAACTTTCGACATACTATACTATGACTTTTTTTTCACAAAATTTTCGACATACTATAGTAAGACTATTTTTCAGAACATTTTAGACATACTATAGTATGACTTCTTTTTCATGAAAATTTTCGTAATTCTAAACTATGAGTTTTTTTTCCACAAAATTAATCGAAAGACTATCCCATGCATTTTTTCATGAAAATTTTCGACATTCTGTACTATGACATTTTTTCATGAAAATTTTCGACATACGTTAGTACGACTTTTTTTTCATGAAAATTTTCGTAATTCTAAACTATGAGTTTTTTTTCCACAAAATTAATCGACAGACTATACTATGACTTTTTTTCATGAAATTTTTCAAAATTCTAAACTATGAGGTTTTTTTTTCACAAAATTTTCAACATACTATACTATGACTTTTTTTTCACAAAATTTTCAACATACTATACTATGACTTTTTTTTCACAATATTTTCGACATACTATACTATGACTTTTTTTCCCGCACAATTTTAGACATACTATACTATGACTTCTTTTTCACAAACTTTTTGACATACTATAGTATGACTTCTTTTTCATGAAAATTTTCGTAATTCTAAACTATGAGTTTTTTTTCAACAAAATTAATCGAAAGACTATCCTATGCATTTTTTCATGAAAATTTTCGACATTCTGTACTATGACATTTTTTCACGAAAATTTTCGACATACGTTAGTATGACTTTTTTCATGAAAATTTTCGGAATTCTAAACTATGAGTTTTTTTTCCACAAAATTAATCAACAGACTATACTATGCATTTTTTCATGAAAATTGTCGACATTCTATACTACGACATTTTTTCACGAAAATTTTCGACATAGTATAGTATGACTTTTTTTTCAGCAAAATTTTCGACATACTATACTATGACTTTTTTTTCACAAAACTTTCGACATACTATACTATGACTTTTTTTTCACAAAATTTTCGACATACTATAGTAAGACTATTTTTCAGCACATTTTAGACATACTATAGTATGACTTCTTTTTCATGAAAATTTTCGTAATTCTAAACTATGAGTTTTTTTTCCACAAAATTAATCGACAGACTATACTATGACTTTTTTTCATGACATTTTTCAAAATTCTAAACTATGAGGTTTTTTTTTCACAAAATTTTCAACATACTATACTATGACTTTTTTTTCACAAAATTTTCAACATACTATACTATGACTTTTTTTTCACAATATTTTCGACATACTATACTATGACTTTTTTTCCCGCACAATTTTAGACATACTATACTATGACTTCTTTTTCACAAACTTTTTGACATACTATAGTATGACTTCTTTTTCATGAAAATTTTCGGAATTCTAAACTATGAGTTTTTTTTCCACAAAATTAATCGAAAGACTATCCTATGCATTTTTTTAGAACATTTTCGACATACTATACTACGACTTTTTTTTCGTAAACTTTGACATACTATACTATGACTTTTTTTTCACAAAATTTTCAACATACTATAGTAAGACTATTTTTCAGAACATTTTCGACATACTATACTATGACTTTTTTTTCGTAAAATTTTCGACATACTATACTATGACTTTTTTTTCCGTAAAACTTTCGACATACTATACTATGACTTTTTTTCACAAAATTTTCGACATACTATAATATGACTTTTTTTTCGTAAAATTTTCGACAAACTATACTATGACTTTTTTTTCACAAAATTTTCGACATACTATACTATGACTTTTTTCACAAAATTTTCGACATACTATACTATGACTTTTTTTTTCGTAAAATTTTCGACATACTATACTATGACTTTTTTTTCACGAAATATTCGACATACTACACTATGACTTTTTTTTCGTAAAATTTTCGACATACTATACTATGACTTTTTTTCATGATATTTTTTGACATACTATACTAAGACTTTTTTTCATGATATTTTTTGACATACTATACTATGACTTTTTCCGACATTATATAACTTTTTTAGGCATACTATATTACTTTTTTTATGAGTTCTTACTACATAGTACACTGAATTACTCACAAATCCCTCCATAACCAGGCCCCCTCCTACCTCTCCGACCTGCTCCACCAACACAGTCCGTCCCGCAGCCTCGGCTCCTCGGATGTCAACGTCCCGTCTCCACAACTCAGGACCAAGAACCGGACCCGGAGCAACAGAACCTTCTCCATATCTGCACCTTCCCTCTGGCACTCACTGCCCAAACACACCTGTCCACGTTCAAATCACAAGTCAAACCTCACCTTTTTAGAACTGCTTTTAATGTGTAATTCACATTGTTGTTTTTCTTTCTGACAATATTTATTAATTTTTATGAAAAGCATTGTTTAAATAAAATGTATTATTATTATTATTATTATTACTTTTTCATTACATTTTTCGACATACTATACTTGACTTTTTCCAGACATTTTATACTAAGACTTTTTTCAACATGCTATACTATTTATACTATTTATAGATACTGCAATAAATCCAAAAACGCTGATCTCTGATTTGTTCTGCTGCCACGTCCTAAAAAAGATCTAATAGAGGGGCTTTAAGGCTCCAGGCTATAGACCAGACCAGCATGGCTTTAAGGCTCCAGGCTAAAGACCAGACCAGCGTGGCTTTAAGGCTCCAGGCTATAGACCAGACCAGCATGGCTTTAACGCTCCAGGCTATAGACCAGACCAGCGTGGCTTTAAGGCTCCAGGCTATAGACCAGACCAGCATGGCTTTAACGCTCCAGGCTATAGACCAGACCAGCATGGCTATAAGGCTCCAGGCTATAGACCAGACCAGCATGGCTTTAACGCTCCAGGCTATAGACCAGACCAGCATGGCTTTAGGGCTCCAGGCGATAGACCAGACCAGCAGACCCTTGAGACCACTTTCCTTAAATGATAAATGATAATTTCGTGTTGTGAATGATGAATGATGGATGTAAGAGGGTGAAAATGATGAAACTGTTTTAGTCAAATCAGCTTTAAATTAATCAAATCCACTTGACAATTTATCACATCCATTTTTCATTTCACACCCATTTTTAATCAGTTAATGTTTGTTACTTCCACCACTCATTATCCTCAACAACAACAACAACAACAACAACAACACAACAACACAACAACACAACACAGCTCACCTGTCCATCCGGATGACAGCTGCCTCCGTCTATCACAGGAGATTTCCATCTTGTTCCAACTCAGAGATGAAGAGCGGATCTTGGAGTCTCTGGTGATGAAGAAGAGGAACTTATTAATCCACATGGGAACAGAGCAGCAGTCTGAGTCGACCAAATCAAAGCCTGTTTTTATTCCCACTGTGGACGTTTGTTTTGGTCAGTAGTTGAACCGCCTGCTTCCAAATCTTCGTCCTCTGATGTCACCACAAACAACTTTGGCCTCATCTATCCGGTTATTTCCACTTAAACAAAAACAGGCTCCACCTCCTCTAATAAAACACCTCCACCTCCACCTCCTCTAATAAAACACCTCCACCTCCTCTAATTAAACACCTCCACCTCCTCTAATAAAACACCTCCACCTCCTCTAATAAAACACCTCCACCTCCTCTAATAAAACACCTCCACCTCCACCCTGGCTCACGGTCAAATACCACACACCTGAATCAAATTAGTCCTCTGAAATGGCTCCATCACTCACAGTCAGACCGGTACCGTCCCCGGTACTGGTCGTTTCGGTAGAGCTCACAATGTGGGATTTATTAACCGGTTCCGGTACCGTCTGTCTCTTCAGCTGCTGAGCTCACCTGCTAACATCCAGCACGCGGTGGTGTTGTCAACACGTGACGAAAGAGTTCAGAAACAGAGTTGGGCCCCGTTCCAATCCGGTCACTACGTCCTAACCCTAACCCAGAGGTGGAGAGGACCAACTCTGTTTGTAGTCACACTTACAGCTCAATGAGGCTCCTTCTTTAAAGGGACTATTTGTAACTTATCACGCGCATAAATCTTAACGGGTCGGTATCCCATGCGCGCTCGCGTGTGGGTACGCGAGCGCGCAGCAGCTCTGCTCCTGCTGTCTGCTCCTGCCTGTTTGCACACTGCGCTCGTTCTCCCTCGCTCCACCTCCACGTGAACGCGCGCACACTACACACTGCAGAAGAGTTAGTTTAGCTCTGAAAATATCTGGTGAATTTGCAGTGGACGTTTTTGCAGAAATAACTGCTGCAGCTCCTCCAGACCAACAGAGGTTTCCCGTGTCTTGTGAAGTGACGGGGCTCCGCAGCGAGTTACGTTATCGTCCCGACCGGGTGCCCCCCCGTCTCTCCCCCCGTCTCTCCCCCCCCCCGTTCCCTCCGGATCGGGAGGAAAAGCCAACACTAGGATCAGCAGTGATTCATGGAGAGACCTTCGTCTGGTCAGCTAACATTACTGCCAAGCAGGTGAAATATAGAGTGATATTGTGTGTTAGCTGACGTGTGTCGCCTCACTGTTTAGACCGGTGCTCGCTCATGTCAATGTAGCGCGAGCACATGCGCGAGCGCGAGCAACGGGACGCTGACTTTCGTTGACATTGCGGCCACAGGTGTCGCTGTGAACAAGCAATTTCTGATTCTTACATATAGCCTCTTTAAGAGATATATCATTATATATTATAATATTATAAAAATTATTTTATATATATATAATATTATAAAAAATATTTTATATATATATATATATAATATTATATATATATATATATAAAATATTATATATATATATATATATATATAAATATATATATATATATAAAATATTATATATATATAAATATATATATATAAAATATTATATATATATAAATATATATATATAAAATATTATATATATAAATATAAAATATTATATATAAATAAATATATATATATATAATATTTTAAAAATATATATATATAATATTTTAAAAATATATATATAAATAATATTTTATATATATATATATATATATATATATATATATATATATATATATATATATATAGAGAAATATATATAATATTTTATTTATATATAGAGATATATATAGAGATATATATATATATTTATATATCTATATATATATATATAAATATTTATATATATATATATATATATATATAAAATAATTATTATAATAATTATTATAATATTAATAAAATAAAAATAATAATAATTATATATATATTATTATTATTATTATTATTTTATAGTATTTAAGTTGTACAATTTTATTCTATTTTAGTTATTTTATTAATAACTTATTTTATTGTATTTAAGTTTTGTAAATTTATTCTATTTTACTGTTATTTTATTAATCACTTATTTTATTGTATTTAACTCATATAATTTTTTTCTATTTTTATTGTTATTTTATTTTTACTTATTTTACTGTATTTAAGTTGTATAATTTTACTCTATTTTATTAATTACTTATTTCATTTAAGTTGTATGATTTTATTCCATTTTATTAATTATTATTTTTTATTTAAGTTTAAGTATGAATTTATTCTTTTTAAGTTGTATAATTGGATTCTATTTTATTGTTATTTTATTAATCACTTATTGTATTTAAGTTGTATTATTTTATTGTGTTTTATTAATTACTTATTCTATTTAAGTTGCATGATTTTATTCTATTTTATTGTCATTTCATTAATTACTTATGTTATTGTATTTAAGTTGTAAAATTATATTCTATTTCATTTCTTATGAATTACTTATTTTATTTAAGATGATAAATTATGTGATTTTATTCTATTTTATTAATTACTTAATATTACTAAAAATATTCCAGTGCTAGAATATCAACGTTACCATTTTTTAAAACTTCACCAACTGAATTCTGACTGTTTCTCCGTTTTCTTAAGTCTGCGTAATAAATCCTCTTTATTGACTCGGAGCACAAAGAAAATGTCGGCTGTAAAAAACAGCAACAAGTGATAGAAAACTCTGTCTGGTTTGTGTGTGACGAAGCTGTTTTAGTGAGGAAAGCTGAAAGGACAGAGACTGACTGACGAATGCTCTCCTGCTCTGAACATGAACACTGGACTTTGTGGTGTTTCAGGAGGCTTCAGTTATTCTCTCATAGTAGTTTCACATTTTCTCCACCAGCTGTGTCTGATACCCTGGAATGAAGACACGTTAACGTTGTTCACGTTAGTTTATTCATCATGTAAAGCCTCACTTTGTTCACACATCCCATCAGTAAAGTCTGTTAAATGATTCAATGATCTCATGTTCACCATCAGTTGGTTTGAGCAGAATCTCAGCCATGTGAAAGAGAATAATGAATGATCTCCTTATTGATTATGATCAGGATGATTACACTTGTAGAAGACCTCAGAACAACAACAACATTTGGTCTGCCAACACACATCAATGTGATTCTAGATGTCTTTACAAAGAGAACAGAGTATCTACAGGATAAAGGAGGTCTTTCTCTCTTCAGAGCCATGCAGTGGAAGAGACACAACAACATACAAATACATCAATACAGATATTCATCACACATTTAGAGCTCAGAGAAGTTCACATCTTCATGTAGAGAAACATCATCATCATCATGAGCAGTGAAACAGACACAGGACGGAGCGCCACCTGAAGACACTCAAACATTTACAACTCAGGAGACCACGTCAAAGTACCGCCCACCATGTTTGATTGACAGCTGATCTCTGAGCAGTGAAGCCGATGCAGAAGTGCCAACAAACTGCAGTTCCTCTAACGGCCACTAGAGGCTCCAAAAGAGAGTCAATCCCCATAGACCTCCATGTTAAAACTGTACAGCAGAAAGAAACATGTTTACAGCCTGGTACAAAAACAACTGTTCTGTTCATGACCACTGAATATTTATATAACTCACCCGTTTAAATGATATTAAAGTTATGCATCATTAAGGGCGTGGCCTCCTTTGAGTGACAGGTGGGCGCCGTCTGCTGGGCGTGGCCTCAGCTAATTCCAGTCATTGAACTCGACCTCTCACACGTGTTTGTGGAGAATTTTTCATGTAACATCGGACGTAGTAATGGCTTGCTATGCGGGGCGTCGGATGAAGGTCTGGATGACCGCCGCGTCCGCATCGGTTTCCAACAGGATATCAGAAACTGTCCTTGTTTCACGGAAACTTGGCTGAATCCTGGAATAATGTTACCGGACAGCGCCATTCGAGTCTTTTTCTAATTAGCGATCTGACAATTTAACCCTCTGTCCCTTAAATGACTTCTGTCTAGTTGAGTTTACACAACTCAGCAGTGGCTCCAACATCATATAAATAATCATAATAAAGCCCAAGTCCAGCATAGAGAGGCTCAGTGAATGTGGTCTGGACTCTGTGGAGGAGAGTCATGGTTTCAGAGACGCTGTAGAAGGACAGAATACCTGCACTGTGATCCAGGTACACTCCTACTCTGGAGGACGGAGGACCTGAGACGGGAGTTTTAACTCTGTTGTAACAAAATGTATAACTGTCATCGTCACAATATAATATCCAAGATTTGTCATTGAGTCCAAATCTACATTCATCCCCCCCCCCTGCTCTGCTGATACTCTTATATGCGACTGCTACATTAACTCTCCCTCTCCTCTCCACCTCCCAGTAACAACGTCCAGTCAGACTCTCTCTACTCAGGACCTGACACCAATCAGTGAATCTGTCTGGGTGACTAGAATAAGACTGACCTTCTCTCATTAATGTTACTTTTCTGTTCCCCTCAGATAATAACAGCCGTCTGTTTGCTGTGTTTGGATCCAGTGTAATTTCTCGTGAATACTGTAAGAATCCAGCTCTGGTCTTGGGCTCTGGTTGTGACAGTAAAACATCCACTTCAGTCACTCTCAGAGAGACGTTGGTCCATTTCTCTCTCAGAACGTCCTGTAGTTTATCTCTGACTTCTGACACAGACGCCGTCACGTCCTCAAAGTAGCGCAGAGGACGGATATTGATGCTGGATGTAGATTCGCTGAGCGCTGACAGTGAGGTGTAGCTGAGTAGAAACTGGTTGTGATCCTCTGTGTGTGACAGCAGCTTCAGATCAGCGTCTCTCCTCTTCAGCTCAGTGATCTCCTGCTCCAGCTTCTCCTGAAGCTCTTTGACTCGACTCACTTCACTTTCCTGCTGGGATCTGACCTGCTGCTTCACATCACAGCTTCTTTTCTTCATGAGATGGATCAGCTTTTTGAAGATCTTCTCACTGTCCTCCACTGCTTTATCAGCAGAGCGATTGACAGCCTCCACCTCCTGTTGGAGCAGCTTCACATCTTTCTCTCTGTCCTGGATCCTCTGCTGGATGTTGAGTTGACTCACCTCCAGCTTTCTCTGCCTCTCAGTCCTTTCTGCTGCAGCTGAGACGGTGTCGTGGCCTTTATGTTCATCCACAGAGCAGAGATAACAGATACACTGCTGATCAGTACGACAGAACATCTTCATCACCTCGTCGTGACGAGAGCAGATGTTCTCCTGGAGCTTCTTGGAGGGCTCCACCAGCTTGTGTTTCTTTAATGGAGCCACATCATAATGAGGCTGGAGGTGTTTCTCACAGTGAGAGGCCAGACACACCAGACAGGACTTGAAGGCTTTCCGTTTCCTCCCAGTGCAGAAATCACAGGCCACATCTTCAGGTCCAGCATAGCAGTGATCAGCAGGAGCAGCTTGAAGTCCAGTCTTCTTCAGTTCCTCCACTAAATCTGCCAACATGGTGTTTTTCTTCAGGACAGGCCTCCGTTTGAACGTCTGCCTACACTGAGGGCAGCTGTAGATCTTCTTCTCATCCTCTCCATCCCAGAAGCCTTTAATACAGTTCATGCAGTAGCTGTGTCCACAGGAAGTAGTCACCGGATCCTTCAGTAGATCCAGACAGATGGAACAAGAGAACCTTTCCTGCTCCAGCTGAACTCCTTTCTGCGCCATTTCACCTCTCAGTGATAGTGACTGTCAAATAGTTTCACGTTCTCTGAACAGAAAAAATCTCTGTGCTCTGACGGACAACAAATCTCCGCTCCTGCGTCTCTGGTTCACTTGATGCCGTAAATGAGGAATCTGCTCCAACCTGTTGTTGGTATCAATCCTTGTACCTGCAGATCTGTGATGGGGAGGGAACAGAGACATCTTGATAGGGTGGAGCTCGCTGTGTTAGAGAGCAGGAAGAAGAGGGAAGAGTTTTCAGGTTTTACTGCATTCCACAAAGAGTAGCTTTATGTGAGAGGCAGGGTGTGTTATAGTTTGACACTCAGCTCACAACAATAAAGCATTCTGTCACATTTTCAGATTACTGGTTTGGACCCAAACACAGATAAGGATGAGGAGGCAGCAGGCCGAGTACAATGACTTAATAACAGATAGAAATAGGTATTACAAGAATACAGCAGGTAACGGCAGAGACAATCCTCAAGGTTTGGTCAACAGAAATAAACTTGAACTTGAACTCAGGGACAAGTGGGCAGGGAACTGAAGAATGGGGGACTGGACAGGGGCGGAGCAGGGAATCTCATACGGACGGCCTGGTGACAGGGCAGAGGCGGAGCTGGTGACCTCATACGGACGGCCTGGTGACAGGGCAGAGGCGGAGCTGGTGACCTCATACGGACGGCCAGGGGACAGGGCAGAGGCTAAGCTGGTGACCTCATATGGGCGGCCTGGGGACAGGGCAGAGGCGGAGCTGGTGACCTCATACGGACGGCCTGGGGACAGGGCAGAGGCTAAGCTGGTGACCTCATATGGGCGGCCTGGGGACAGGGCAGAGGCGGAGCTGGTGACCTCATACGGACGGCCTGGGGACAGGGCAGAGGCTAAGCTGGTGACCTCATATGGGCGGCCTGGGGACAGGGCAGAGGCGGAGCTGGTGAACTCATACGGACGCCCTGGTTTGAACTTTAAGGTTGGGGGTTCACAAAAAATAATCTAGAAGGAAATGTAATGTGTACAACGCAGAGACGTCTAATGTATTGGGATGTGTGTAGCCAACACATTACACCCTCCAGAACAGAATGTGACGCGAGCGAGTGTCAGTGACAAAACCAGTTTGATCGCATTGTTTTCTATTGGAATGTCCCAACTGGTCACGAGCAACGAAGCGCTGCACAGCGTGACGTTTTGAGCTGAACTTTTGTCAGACGCCCTGTTTTCTATTCATGAAATTAGGAGTTATTTATATGATACCTCCTCATTTCACTACAAAACACCTAAATAAGGAGGCAGTAGGCTGGAGGGAGATCACCAGGAGATCACCTGATAGTTTACTGAGGCTACTGTTGGCTGTATTGTTTGTCATTTTCAGTAAATATCTCAGTATAAAACCTGTATTTTCTGTTTAAAAAAAAAAGTTGGAAGGGAGCAAGTAGTACTCACCCATCTTTTAAGTGTCTACGTCTCTAGTTTGATCTCGACCACACAGCTTATAAGTACGTGGATTGTTTACATGGCATAACAGAATATTTAACGGTGTGTGGACAGAGTGTCTGATGTTATCAGGCTATAAGTAAATAAAAAGACCACAAATCTATCTTCTTATCTTGTTGGTTTCTTATTCTGTCAATAAGAGGACACAACAAGGTCGACATTAGTCACCATTACAACAAATGATTAGTTCTGCGTTATTATAAAAAATATAAGAGGCATTTCTAGGGGGTTCAGTGACCCCCCCCCCCCCCTATAAAAGGCCGCCCCAGTGTACTGAATGACTACAGACCTGTGGCGTTGACTTCCCACATAATGGAGACTCTGGAGAGGCTTGTGCTGGCCCACCTCAGACCCCTGGTGCAGAGAGGACTAGACCCCTTGCAGTTTCCCCATCAGACTAATATTGGAGTAGAGGATGCCATAATCTACCTACTCCATCGGGCCCATTCACATCTACACAAGGCGGACAGCACCGTAAGGATTATGTTTTTTTTTATTTTACGAGTGCTTATAACACCATCCAACCTGCACTCCTGGGAGACCGACTACTACGGACAATGCAGGTGGACGCTCCACCGGTGACCTGGGTTATTGATTACCTGACTGGCCGACCACAGTCTGTGAGGCTGCCGGGCTGTGTGTCAGATACGGTGGTCAGTAATACAGGGGCACCCCAGGGGACTGTCCTGGCTCCCCTCTTGTTCACTCTCTAAACATCCCACTGTAGATATACAACTCAGAGTCATGCCGCCTACAGATGATTAGGATTATTGCTGACTCCTTTTTTTTAATAATCCTCCTCTCTCTCATCTTCAACCTCACGGGGTCGGGTCGGGGGGGCAGCAGCTCCAGCAGGGGACCCCAAACTACCCTTTCCCGGGCCACATTAACCAGCTCTGACTGGGGGATCCCGAGGCGTTCCCAGGCCAGTGTGGAGATATAATCTCTCCACCTAGTCCTGGGTCTTCCCCGTGGCCTCCTCCATGCTGGTCGTGCCTGGAATACCTCCCTAGGGAGGCGCCCAGGGGGGGGGGGGGCATCCTTACTAGATACCCGAACCACCTCAGCTGGCTCCTTTCAACGCAAAGGAGCAGCGGCTCTACTCCGAGTCCCTCACGGATGCCTGAGCTTCTCACCCTATCTCTAAGGGAGACGCCAGCCTCCCTCCTGAGGAAACACATTTCGGCTGCTTGTACCTGCGATCTAGTTCTTTGGGTCATGACCCCCCCCCCCCCCCCCTCATGACCATAGGTGAGAGTAGGAACGAAGACTGACCGGTAGATCGAGAGCTTTGCCTTCCGGCTCAGCTCTCTTTTAGTCACAACGGTGCGGTAAAGCGAATGCAATACCGCCCCCCCGCTGCTCCGATTCTCCGGCCAATCTCACGTTCCATTGTCCCCTCACTCGCGAAGAAGACCCCGAGGTACTAGAACTCCTTCACTTTTTAATAATCTTATTTATTTATTCTTAATCTTGATCTATCCCTTGTTGCTGTAACTCAGAAATTTCCCCTCTGGGATTAATAAAGGACCTACCTACCTCGGCAGCGGAGACTCTTGGGGGATCGGCGCTTCAGAGACCCACGCTTCCTTCTAGGGCTCCAACCTTGAGATATCTCGGGGAAATCACCATTCAACTGAAAATTAATTCAGTGTTTTATCATAAAAAAAAGAAGGTTTACAGTTACAGTTGGTCCAGCAGATAGGAAACCACATTGAAACATAACAAACTGGCCAGGAAGGAAGAAACTGGGCTGGTATAAGTAGATCTGGGTCTAACCAGAGGGAACTGGAAGCAGGTGGGTGATTGGGTGATGCAGGTGAGGAGGTGGGCGGGAAAAGATCAGGGAGAGCAGATGAGTGAAGTGGAAACAGGTGTGTGGATGGGTGTGGCAGTCAGGTGATGGGGAGAGGAGGGAAAATCCGAGGGCGTCTGGTGGACGGATGGAAAATGGCAGAGTTTGATCTGGGGAATTATTTCTATAAATACTATATAGTTCACTGGTTGTAAAAGCTGCGTCACTCACTGTGTCACTCACTTCCCTGTGGGAGTTCAAAGTTTTGGTTTTCTAATGTCTCTGTTAAGTGTTGTCTGCTTAGTACACATATTAATTCTGTCATATATACATATTATACATGTTTAATATTCAGGTTTTCTCTGGATCTCCATACCTCTGGATGTTGTTTACCTGGCTGAGTTTGGCCTGAGCGCTGCGGTACTCCTGGATCAGATGCTCCAGCTGGTTGTTGATGTATTTCTCTCTGCTGCTCACCTTCTCCAGAGTCTTACCGATGTCCTCCTGCAGTTTGTCCAGGTAGCTCTGCGGAGACACGAGAGGACGCAGCGGGACGCCGTGAAGACACACAACTGGATTATTATAAAGCCTGTTTTCAGTGTCTGTTGAGGAGAATCCTGCTGTCGTTTTCACTTTCAGTCCCTGAACTTCTTTCTATGTGAACATTTCTGCCGTATTCCACAAGACAAAAGTGTTGTTCAGTAAAAACGAGCGGTTTCTGAGGGATTATGTCCCGGAAGAGACTGAAGAAATGATTCTTTCTGGTCAGTAATGAAAATAAGAAACAGCAGGTGGAGCCAGACACACACAGACTGACATCAGTGTTATTACTGAACCAGGTCAGTGAACGCACCTTGGCCTCTTGGAGCGAGGACTTGATCCCGTCTCTGTGTTGATGCATCTGGTCCACGTGGATCCTCCAGTCCTGCAGACCAGAGACCAGTGAAAAACAAGTCAAACAGCAGCAACACAACAAGAGAGCATGCTGGGAAACTACAGCGACCGCCTCAGTTTATAACATTAATCATTATTACTGTAATAATAATAATCATCTGCAGTAATACAGTCGTTGTAGTATTGGTAGTAGCAGCAGAAGTTTGGCATGTTTTCATAATCACAGCTGATCTATGAGACAGAACCAAAAGTCAGATGTCAGACTGTTGCCTTCAGGGACCAGTGAGACATTCAAGTGAAAGTGTAAAATCTGCACAGAGACGCCTGGCTGCTGCTTTTTATCCTCACAAGAGTCTCAGTTTCCCCCTCAGTTAGCTACAGCTTCACTTCCACTCAGAAAAGCTCTTCTTCCACCTCACACCTGCTCACACTCATTCAAATGGACTTTTGAAGTCTGCGTAATGAATCCTCTTTATTGACTCGGAGCACAAAGAAAATGTCGGCTGTAAAAAACAGCAACAAGTGATAGAAAACTCTGTCTGGTTTGTGTGTGACGAAGCTGTTTTAGTGAGGAAAGCTGAAAGGACAGAGACTGACTGACGAATGCTCTCCTGCTCTGAACATGAACACTGGACTTTGTGGTGTTTCAGGAGGCTTCAGTTATTCTCTCATAGTAGTTTCACATTTTCTCCACCAGCTGTGTCTGATACCCTGGAATGAAGACAGGAAGAAAAGACTTTGTTCACGTTAGTTTATTCATCATGTAAAGCCTCACTTTGTTCACACATCCCATCAGTAAAGTCTGTTAAATGATTCAATGATCTCATGTTCACCATCAGTTGGTTTGAGCAGAATCTCAGCCATGTGAAAGAGAATAATGAATGATCTCCTTATTGATTATGATCAGGATGATTACACTTGTAGAAGACCTCAGAACAACAACAACATTTGGTCTGCCAACACACATCAATGTGATTCTAGATGTCTTTACAAAGAGAACAGAGTATCTACAGGATAAAGGAGGTCTTTCTCTCTTCAGATCCATGCAGTGGAAGAGACACAACAACATACAAATACATCAATACAGATATTCATCACACATTTAGAGCTCAGAGAAGTTCACATCTTCATGTAGAGAAACATCATCATCATCATGAGCAGTGAAACAGACACAGGACGGAGCGCCACCTGAAGACACTCAAACATTTACAACTCAGGAGACCACGTCAAAGTACCGCCCACCATGTTTGATTGACAGCTGATCTCTGAGCAGTGAAGCCGATGCAGAAGTGCCAACAAACTGCAGTTCCTCTAACGGCCACTAGAGGCTCCAAAAGAGAGTCAATCCCCATAGACCTCCATGTTAAAACTGTACAGCAGAAAGAAACATGTTTACAGCCTGGTACAAAAACAACTGTTCTGTTCATGACCACTGAATATTTATATAACTCAGCCGTTTAAATGATATTAAAGTTATGCATCATTAAGGGCGTGGCCTCCTTTGAGTGACAGGTGGGCGCCGTCTGCTGGGCGTGGCCTCAGCTAATTCCAGTCATTGAACTCGACCTCTCACACGTGTTTGTGGAGAATTTTTCATGTAACATCGGACGTAGTAATGGCTTGCTATGCGGGGCGTCGGATGAAGGTCTGGATGACCTCCGCGTCCGCATCGGTTTCCAACAGGATATCAGAAACTGTCCTTGTTTCACGGAAACTTGGCTAAATCCTGGAATAACGTTACCGGACAGCGCCATTCGAGTCTTGTTCTAATTGGCGATCTGACAATTTAACCCTCTGTCCCTTAAATGACTTCTGTCTAGTTGAGTTTACACAACTCAGCAGTGGCTCCAACATAATGAAGCCCAAGTCCAGCATAGAGAGGCTCAGTGAATGTGGTCTGGACTCTGTGGAGGAGAGTCATGGTTTCAGAGACGCTGTAGAAGGACAGAATACCTGCACTGTGATCCAGGTACACTCCTACTCTGGAGGACGGAGGACCTGAGACGGGAGTTTTAACATTGTTGTACCAAAATGTATAACTGTTATTGTCACAATGTAACGCCCAAGATTTGTCATTGTGTCCAAATCCACTTTCAGCCCCCCCCCCTGCTCTGCTGATACTCTTGTATGCGACTGCTACATAAACTCCTCTCTCTCTCCTCTCCACCTCCCAGTAACAACGTCCAGTCAGACTCTCTCTACTCAGGACCTGATACCAACCAATGAATCTGTCTGGGTGACTAGAATAAGACTGATCTTCACTCATAACTGTTACTTTTCTGTTCCCCTCAGATAATAACAGCCGTCTGTATGCTGTGTTTGGATCCAGTGTGATTTCTCGTGAATACTGTAAGAATCCAGGTCTGGTCTTGGGCTCTGGTTGTGACAGTAAAACATCCACTTCAGTCACTCTCAGAGAGACGTTTGTCCATTTCTCTCTCAGAACGTCCTGTAGTTTATCTCTGACTTCTGACACAACCGCCGTCACGTCCTCAAAGTATCTCAGAGGACGGATATTGATGCTGGATGTAGATTCACTGAGCGGTGACAGTGAGGGGTAGTTGAGTAGAAACTGGTTGTGATCCTCTGTGTGTGACAGCAGCTTCATCTCAGCGTCTCTCCTCTTCAGCTCAGTGATCTCCTGCTCCAGCTTCTCCTGAAGCTCTTTGACTCGACTCACTTCACTTTCCTGCTGGGATCTGACCTGCTGCTTCACATCACAGCTTCTTTTCTCCATGAGACGGATCAGCTCGGTGAAGATCTTCTCACTGTCCTCCACTGCTTTATCAGCAGAGCGATTGACAGCCTCCACCTCCTGTTGGAGCAGCTTCACATCTTTCTCTCTGTCCTGGATCCTCTGCTGGATGTTGAGTCGACTCACCTCCAGCTTTCTCTGCCTCTCAGTCCTTTCTGCTGCAGCTGAGACGGTGTCGTGGCCTTTATGTTCATCCATTAAGCAGAGATAACAGATATACTGCTGATCAGTACGACAAAAAATCTTCATCACTTCATCGTGACGAGAGCAGATGTTCTCCTGGAGCTTCTTGGAAGGCTCCACCAGCTTGTGTTTCTTTAATGGAGCCACATCATAATGAGGCTGGAGGTGTTTCTCACAGTAAGAGACCAGACACACCAGACAGGACTTGAAGGCTTTCCGTTTCCTCCCAGTGCAGAAATCACAGGCCACATCTTCAGGTCCAGCATAGCAGTGATCAGCAGGAGCAGCTTGGAGTCCAGTCTTCTTCAGCTCCTCCACTAAATCTGCTAACATGGTGTTTTTCATCAGGACAGGCCTCGGTGTGAAGGTCTGCCTACACTGAGGGCAGCTGTAGATCTTCTTCTCATCCTCTCCATCCCAGAAGCCTTTAATACAGTTCATGCAGTAGCTGTGTCCACAGGAAGTAGTCACCGGATCCTTCAGTAGATCCAGACAGATGGAACAAGAGAACCTTTCGTAGTCCAGCTGAACTCCTTTCTGCGCCATTTCACCTCTCAGAGACGACGCCCGTCTGAGTCTTTCACTTCCTGAGAATTGAAACTAGTTTGAGTTCTGATCTAAACAACATGCGCAGTGAATGGAGCCTGTCAGCTCTCACTGCACCACCATGTTGGTTACACCCACCTTCAAACTGTAGATCTGAAGGGGAGGGAACGAGGAAATAAGAGGACAGAGTGCAGCTGGCTGTGTTTGAGAGCAGGAAGAGGAGGGAGGAGTTATCAGGCTCTGCTTCATTCCAGGAAGAGGAGCGGTTAGAGAGAGATTCGTGTGGTTCGTTTACAATATAGAGATCATTTCTCAGTTAAAAACACCGGAGCTTTAAGCTTTTAGGAGGTAAACTCTTCTTGGTATCTCTGGGTTTGGAGACAGCTCCTCAGTTTTCAGAATTAGCTTTTCTTTTTTCCTGAAATACGGTTTGATGATGCTGATACAGCAGATGAAAAACAGAAGAATGAATCACTGCTGTAGAAGGAATGAAATCCCCAAACAGTTTTTACTTCTGTAATAAAGCCCTTCAAATGTTTGTGTAGAAAACAGATTAAATCCAGAATATAATTTTGAGTAAAAGATGTATTTTAATGTCAGATACATTTAAACAAATAAATCAAATAAGTTAGTTTTCCTGAATCCCACAGGACTTGAATGCATCAGATCATTTGACTCTAATGGGAGATTACTGGCCTTATAATAAGTATATCCTAAATAAACAAATGCAAACTACATAAAAACATTCAGTGTGATAAAGGATCAGTGAGTAACAATTAGGGGGATCTATTGGCAGAAATGGAATATAATATTAATAAGTATGTTTTCTTTACTGTTTAATCACTTGAAAATAAGAATCATGTTTTCGTAACCTTAGAATGAGTCGTTTAGAGAGCGGGTCCTCTTCACGGAGTCCACCATGTTGCACCGCCATGTTTCTACAGTATCTCAGAACGACTTGGGCCGGAGTCGATAACGTTACTCGCTCCCGTCGCCGCCGCTCTCTCTCTCTTGCTTCACCACTCACTTCACCTCGTACACACACACTCTAAGCGCTGGCTCTGCTCCAGATGACCTACGCTACTCTTACAACAACTGGCTCTAGAGAAGGTCATTCACGTTTTGGCGTCGGCCACCGTAGCTCTCCAACACGCTTGGCACACGGGAGAGGCTTCAGTTGGCTGCAATCTAAACCTCAGCGCTAGATACGGCCAGATCCTACACACTGTTCCTTTAATGCCGTTTTCCAAAAAAACTGCCCCCTCTGCGTCACTTTTCTGTCGCAGTAAACACGTGTTTAATGTTGTGAATTACACAAAAATGCTTGTTTAGATTCAGGCAACAAAACCACTTAGTTAGGTTTAGGAAGAAAACAACATGGTTGGGTTTAAAGCTCCTATGATTGTACAGTGAACATGAAACTTTTAATTTTGTAACGCACAGGACACGAACAGCTGTCTCTGGATGAAAGCCTTGTTGTTTGTTGTTAAATCAAAGATCACCTATAGGCTACAAAATGAATTGCATTAAATGTCAATAATCGATTATAAACATACAACAGCCGTCCTCGGTGCAGCCTTACCAGAATGAATTAGAAAAGAGAAAAAACTCAGACAATTAAACAAAACTGAAGAGCAATAAATAAGAAGTCTATGGACATCACGTTGGGTGCAACAAGCATTATTAAGCCACATAAATAAAATAACCTGTCAGTGTTTGTCCCTCTCTGTACAGTGAGTTACATCCATCAGTGAGTTTGTTGTACTCACCTGTCTGGACGTCATTCTGTGAGTCTCGTGCACCATGAAGTCCTCCATGATCTGCTCCAGGTTCAACTCTGCTGCTCCTCAAAGTTTTCAGACATGTTGAGCTGAATGAGGCTCTGCAGTCACATCAGGGATTATTGTTACAAACAGCAGAAAGGCCTCACACACACACACACACACACACACACACACACACACACACACACACACACACACACAAGTCACCGCTGGAGGATCCACCATGAGCATGTTAGCATGTTAGCATGTTAGCAGGTTGGTCAGATCCAGCATGCACCTTGTTGGTCTGCAACATCTCGGGTGTGTTTGATTTGGGTCACAGAGCGTGCTGGCAGGGTGGAGCATTAAATCAGTGACAGTATGGTTCCTCACTAAATAACTATAACTAAAGAACTAATATGGGTTTGACACCATTTACCATGATGTGTGACACAATGCACTTTAACTATAAAGCTTTTTATCAGACTAAAAACATGTTCTTAACTGAAACTGGAGACAAACTGAGTTGAGGTGCTTTAACCTCCACTACTGATATTTATTGATCGGTGCTATCGACACAATACTTCACAGTAAAAAAAAGCATGGATATGAGAATAACCTTCTGACACACAACCCAAACACACTGTGGTCAACCTGAACTTCAGTCGCAGGCAGAAAAAACAACTAAAGTTAGTAGAAAATCTACTAGAACAGTGTTAAAAGATTAAAAACACAGGTGAGGTTTTTAAAAAGTGAAATGAAGGAGGACATACAGTAAACGCCTCGGTTAGTGAGGGACACGAGACAAACTACCACCAGGAAAATCACTCATTTCTGTTTGTTTTTTACTAAAAAAGGAGAATTCACTTTGACTAAGAGAAGTCCGACACCCCCGACCATGATGTATGAGACATTATAAAGTTTGTGATGGGCTTAAAAAGCTGGTTTAAAACATGCAGACAGACTGAGTAGAGGTGCTTTAACCTCCACTACATCCCTGGTTAGCAGGATGAGGACGCCCTCTTGTGTTGTGCATCAGGTTTCACATTTCTCTTGTTATTAACCTGCTGTGATGTTCACTGCAGGAAGACGTGTCAGAACTTCACTGAGCCTTTGGCAGCTTCAAACAACATCAGTAAAGAGACATTTAAATAGATGTAATATCACACTATGTCAGTTTGTTCACAGGAGTCACAGCCTGTAACACTGATGCTGCATTCAGGTCACATGGGAAAGATGGGAGAGAGGAGTTTGGACTTTAGCTCTCAGGTTGTAAATAGTATTAAGGAATGTGAGATTTGAGGCTGTAGGTTAACATTTCTCTGATTTAACAACATGGAAATATTAGTAACCAAATGTTAAGAATCATCTACACAACGTTCCTTAACAAGAACTTAACAACACTTCTTCACACCTAAACTTGACCGACTGTTTTTCCAGTTTTAGGTTACGAGTAATAAATCCTCTTTATTGACTCGGAGCACAAAGAAAATGTCGGCTGTAAAAACCAGCAACAAGTGATAGAAAACTCTGTCTGGTTTGTGTGTGACGAAGCTGTTTTAGTGAGGAAAGCTGAAAGGACAGAGACTGACTGACGAATGCTCTCCTGCTCTGAACATGAACACTGGACTTTGTGGTGTTTCAGGAGGCTTCAGTTATTCTCTCATAGTAGTTTCACATTTTCTCCACCAGCTGTGTCTGATACCCTGGAATGAAGACAGGAAGAAAAGACTTTGTTCACGTTAGTTTATTCATCATGTAAAGCCTCACTTTGTTCACACATCCCATCAGTAAAGTCTGTTAAATGATTCAATGATCTCATGTTCACCATCAGTTGGTTTGAGCAGAATCTCAGCCATGTGAAAGAGAATAAT
>CAKAOJ020000803.1:57500-65212 GCA_916701645.2 Sebastolobus alascanus | reverse complement strand
CCCCTGATGAACATATTTAAGAAAAAAGCATGCTTTTATTGTGAAACTACACTGAATAATACACACACTCAATATGAGATAGGTGGTTTGTTATTAAAGGTAAAGGTCTGGTCAGCTCCTATATGGGCTGAACATCTTGATGGAAGATAGGACTCTGTTACTTTTAATGGTTTTGACAAACACTAATATATCCAAATTATGAGAGCCAATGAGTTGTAACGTGCACTGATCTGGTGATTGAAGTCTAGTTTGGTGAGGAGTTCCTATGCTAAAGACTCCTAATATAGATAGTACAGAAACCTTTTGATGCTGTGTCCACCTCAGAAGAGCTGTCCCACTCCTGGAAATAGAATTAGAGACACTACATGTCATGGTCTGCATAGTTTGTTTCCTGTTTTATTGTGAAATTCAAACCTCCTGTGTCAAGACTAGTTTTACTTCCTGCCTTTGTTTGTTTTCCCGCCTTTTTTGTGATTGTTTGCCCCGCCCTGATTAGTTCCACCTGTGTGTAATCTCCTTTTGTATTTAAGCCTGTGTGTTCCCCTCTGTCTTGGTCGGTTCGTTGTCGTTAGTGTCTGATATTGGTCTCCTGGTGTTTTCTGCGTAAGTGTTTTCCCAGTGTTTTTGTGTTTTGTGGATGTTTTTGTTCCCTTTGTTTTGCCACATTAAATGTTTGCACTCTGTCGGCTGCCTCCTAGTCTCTCTGCATTTGCGTTCACCTTAAAACTGCTGAAACACTGACAGTACGAACCGACCAAATTATGGACGCAGCAGAGAGCTTTTATGCCTTACTGGGCATCCGAATTTGGCCTCAGCCTTAGTCCATGCCCCGGCAGCCAGCCGGTCCCGGGCCGGCCTCGGCTCCAAATCCGTTCCTACAAACCCACCTTGCCCTGGGAGGTCCTCGGAATTTCTTGTCTGCTTCTAGACATGCTAGCGTTCAGCCTGCTGGCTTCAAGCCGGATATGTCTGGGGGCTGGAGCCCCTGGGTTGACCCGTCGGTCTCGGAGGCGGCGTCCTCCTAAGCTGCCCTGAGTCTCAGCCGAATCCACTCCTGCTCCACGTGTCCGGTCGGCGGTCATGCCGACTTCTGTTCCAAGTATCCTGTCGGCGGTCCGACCGATTTCTGTTCCACGTGTCCGGTCGGCGGTCCTGCCGACTTCTGTTCCACATGTCCTGTCGACCGACTCCTGCTCCGAAGGTCTCGTCGGGGGTCCGGTCGACTCCTGCTCCGACGGTCTCGTCGGGGGTCCGGTCGACTCCTGCTCCGAGGGTCTCGTCGGGGGTCCGTCCGACTCCTGCTCCGAGGGTCTCGTCGGGGGTCCGTCCGACTCTTGCTCCGAGGGTCTCGTCGGG
Source organism: Sebastolobus alascanus (assembly GCA_916701645.2). Taxonomy (NCBI): domain Eukaryota; kingdom Metazoa; phylum Chordata; class Actinopteri; order Perciformes; family Sebastidae; genus Sebastolobus; species Sebastolobus alascanus. Next base: position 63,856 of record CAKAOJ020000803.1, on the reverse strand, counting down.
GGTCCGTCCGACTCCTGCTCCGAGGGTCTCGTCGGGGGTCCGTCCGACTCCTGCTCCGAGGGTCTCGTCGGGGGTCCGGTCGACTCCTGCTCCGAGGGTCTCGTCGGGGGTCCGGTCGACTCCTGCTCCGAGGGTCTCGTCGGGGGTCCGGTCGACTCCTGCTCCGACGGTCTCGTCGGGGGTCCGGTCGACTCCTGCTCCGAGGGTCTCGTCGGGGGTCCGTCCGACTCCTGCTCCGAGGGTCTCGTCGGGGGTCCGTCCGACTCCTGCTCCGAGGGTCTCGTCGGGGGTCCGTCCGACTCCTGCTACGAGGGTCTCGTCGGGGGTCCGGTTGACTCCTGCTACGAGGGTCTCGTCGGGGGTCCGGTCGACTCCTGCTCCAAGGGTCTCGTCGGGGGTCCGTCCGACTCCTGCTCCGAGGGTCTCGTCGGGGGTCCGTCCGACTCCTGGTCCGAGGGTCTCGTCGGGGGTCCGTCCGACTCCTGCTCCGGTTGGGCCGCAACCACCTGCTTTTCCGGTTGGGCCGCAACCACCTGCTTTTCCGGTTGGGTCGCAACCACCTACTGTTCTGGTTGGGCCGCAACCACCTACTGTTCCGGTTGGGTCGCAGCCACCTGCTTTTCCGGTTGGGCCGCAACCACCTTCTGCTCCGGTTGGGCCGCAACCACCTGCTTTTCCGGTTGGGCCGCAACCACCTGCTGTTCCGGTTGGGCCGCAACCACCTGCTGTTCCGGTTGGGTTGCAACCATCACCTGCTATTCCGGTTGGGTCGCAGCCACCTGCTGTTCCGGTTGGGCCGCAACCACCCGCTTGAGTCCGTTTCACACCACAGGAGACGGCGAACACACCTGACATAAGGTTGAAATAGTTATACACATACCCATGTCTAATAATGGGCGTGATGAGGTGTAACCCATCCGGCACTGAGTCACTCCCCTCCGGAATCCACTGTCAGGTTCTCTTCATCCATCCATGCTGGTTTGTGTTGTGAGTGACAGAGGCGTGTTGTGAGTGACAGAGACGAGAGAATGTAGTGTTAGCCGCACCCACAGGGAAGGATAAAAGTCAGCTACCATTGCAGTGTTACAGAGAGGAGGTGCATTTATGTTTGAGGTTATCAACTGTCCGTTTATTAGGGACTTTTAACTTCAGATATCTCACTGTGAGCTACCTGTGAGCCGCCTGTTAGCATCACTTCAACATGTCGGCTGTTATTAGACTTCTGTCTCTGTGTTTCTGTCTGCTGTCTGCTGGAGTAACACGAGGAGATGAACAAGGTAAGGAAACTAACATTCAATCACTACGTAGTTAGTTTCTCAATGGTAACATTAGATAGAAAACACATCAGGTAAAGTCGGTCTGGATCCAGGTCTGAGACGGTTACACAGTCTGACTGCATGTGTTCTCATACGGGCTAAAGCAGGGGCGTCTAACTCAAATACACAGTGTGCCAAATACATTCACACGTGTCTGGGGCGGCAGTAGCTCAGTCCATAGGGACTTGGCTTGGGAACCGGAGGGTTGCCGGTTCAAGTCCCCGCATGGACCAAGTACTGAGTGTGAACTGGTAGCTGGAGAGATGCTAGTTTGACTCTTGGGCACTGCTAAGGTGCCCTTGCACAAGGCACCAAACCCCCAACTGCTCTGGGCGCCTGTCAGGGGCAGCCCCCTTGCTCTGACATCTCTCCATTAATGCATGTATATAGGTCCTGTTTGTGCATGTGTGTTATTTGGGCCTGTGTGTACTATGTATCTGTAAAATAACAGAGTGATGGGATTGAATTTCCCCTCAGGGATTTATAAAGTGCCTTTCTTCTTCTTCTTCGTCTTGTTGGAGTTAACTTGAGAAATGATGCATTACTTTTTAATGTTTGCCTATATAAACCAACTGTGCTGTAAAGACGCTTGATTAAACTTTAGAACCAGAGTCTTTGTCTGTTCCTGATGCTTGTTGCGTTGTTCATTCTCTCCCTGTTATTACATGGCTGTGTTGAATACTCGATTCTGATTGGTCAATCACGGCGTTCTGCGGTCTGTTATTTCTGTATAGCAGACCGTTTCTATGTAGAACAGACCGTTGCTATGGGCACAGCTCTGATGTCTGACTCTGGCGGACCGTTTTTGCGTCAAAATATTGATTTCTTCAGTAAGTAGCCGTGTAATAAGCAGGATAATGTGCAGTTAGCGGGTCATTGTTATGAAAGAATCCCCTTCAGGGCGATGAGAGACCAGCAGCATCGCCCTGTCGGGGATTCTTTCACAACAATGACCTGTACGCTGTACATTATCCCTTACTTATAGGGATGTTAGCAGTTTTCTGTTTTATTAAAAAGGAGTACATGGTTTGGAGAATAGGTCGTCGGTTCCACCTAGTGGTGTACTTCCCCTCCAGATTTTCACAGGAGACTCGTTTCACATTTTCCAGGTTTCCTCCCGGGGTCACACTTCTAACTGTTTTTCACACCTTTGTTTTTCCTTTTCATTATCTCAACCTGTTTCTGTCGCTGTACAGCGTGTAAAAGCTCTGCTGTTTCAAGCTGAGCTGTGCTGGCGTGTCGCTAACTGTTGGAAATAACGTGTTTCAGAGCGCGTTGTGTCTGAAAGAGAGAGAACTGGAGAGTACTAAGAGAAAGAAATACTTAAGCAGGGGAAAACATGAATAAATCGATAAAAAAATTATGAATATTAATTTATGTTAGAGATTAACACAAGTTTACACCAGAGGGACGAATTAAAAGTAAAATTAAAAGTAGGCCTATTTAACATAGAAATGCTGTTGCAGTGTATTTAATATTTAGTTATTTTCAATTCTTTAAAAGTCACCGGAATGGGAGGGGAGCCCCAGACCCCCCCGCTATGCGTTAGAAATCCTCCCTGTCTTTGAGGTCTCAAGGTCGGCCAGTATGCCTCGTGGTTGCGTTTTAGTTTGACAGGAACCTGACCTTCTAGGCTTCGGCTAAATATACTAAGCCAGGTGTAGAAAGATGAAAAACGAGTCACAGTTTCTCAACCTAAACGTGAACGTAACATAAACCGAATATATTTGTTTTATATGGTTTTTGGGGGGGAATTTGTTTGCTTTCTTTTGTGTTGCACCCACCGGACTCAGGATGAACATATTTAAGAAAAAAGCATGCTTTTATTGTGAAACTACACTGAATAATACACACACTCAATATGAGATAGGTGGTTTGTTATTAAAGGTAAAGGTCTGGTCAGCTCCTATATGGGCTGAACATCTTGATGGAAGATAGGACTCTGTTACTTTTAATGGTTTTGACAAACACTAATATATCCAAATTATGAGAGCCGATGAGTTGTAACGTGCACTGATCTGGTGATTGAAGTCTAGTTTGGTGAGGAGTTCCTATGCTAAAGACTCCACATATAGATAGAACAGAAACCTTTTGATGCTGTGTCCACCTCAGAAGAGCTGTCCCACTCCTGGAAATAGAATTAGAGACACTACATGTCATGGTCTGCATAGTTTGTTTCCTGTTTTATTGTGAAATTCAAACCTCCTGTGTCATGTCTAGTTTTACTTCCTGCCTTTGTTTGTTTTCCCGCCTTTTTGTGATTCTTTGCCCCGCCCTGATTAGTTCCACCTGTGTGTAATCTCCTGTTGTATTTAAGCCTGTGTGTTCCCCTCTGTCTTGGTCGGTTCGTTGTCGTTCGTGTCTGATGTTGGTCTCCTGGTGTTTTCTGCGTAAGTGTTTTCCCAGTGTTTTTGTGTTTTGTGGATGTTTTTGTTCCCTTTGTTTTGCCACATTAAATGTTTGCACTCTGTCGGCTGCCTCCTAGTCTCTCTGCATTTGCGTCCACCTTAAAACTGCTGAAACCCCGACAGTACGAACCTACCAAATTATGGACGCAGCAGAGAGCTTTTATGCCTTACTGGGCATCCGGATTTGGCCTCAGCCTCAGTCCATGCCCCGGCAGCCAGCCGGTCCCGGGCCGGCTTCGGCTCCAAATCCGTTCCTACGAACCCACCTTGCCCTGGGAGGTCCTCGGAGTTTCTTGTCTGCTTCTAGACATGCTAGCGTTCAGCCTGCTGGCTTCAAGCCGGATATGTCTGGGGGCTGGAGCCCCTGGGTTGACCCGTCGGTCTCGGAGGCGGCGTCCTCCTAAGCTGCCCTGAGTCTCAGCCGAATACACTCCTACTCCACGTGTCCGGTCGGCGGTCATGCCGACTTCTGTTCCAAGTATCCTGTCGGCGGTCCGACCGATTTCTGTTCCACGTGTCCTGTCGGCGGTCCTGCCGACTTCTGTTCCACATGTCCTGTCGACCGACTCCTGCTCCGAAGGTCTCGTCGGGGGTCCGGTCGACTCCTGCTCCGAGGGACTCGTCGGGGGTCCGTCCGACTCCTGCTCCGAGGGTCTCGTCGGGGGTCCGGTCGACTCCTGCTTCGAGGTTTTCGTCGGGGGTCCGGTCGACTCCTGCTCCGAGGGTCTCGTCGGGGGTCCGTCCGACTCCCGCTCCGAGGGTCTCATCGGGGTTCCGTCCGACTCCTGCTCCGAGGGTCTCGTCGGGGGTCCGTCCGACTCCTGCTCCGAGGGTCTCGTCGGGGGTCCGTCCGACCACTGCTCCGGTTGGGCCGCAACCACCTGCTTTTCCGGTTGGGCCGCAACCACCTGCTGTTCCGGTTGGGCCGAAACCACCTCCTGTTCCGGTTGGGTCGCAACCACCTGCTTTTCCGGTTGGGCCGCAACCACCTGCTTTTCCGGTTTGGCCGCAACCACCTCCTGTTCCGGTTGGGCCGCAACCACCTCCTGTTCCGGTTGGGTCGCAGCCGCCTACTGCTCCGGTTGGGCCGCAACCACCTGCTGTTCCGGTTGGGCCGCAACCACCTGCTGTTCCGGCTGGGTCGCAACCATCACCTGCTGTTCAGGTTGGGTCGCAACCACCTGCTGTTCCGGTTGGGCCGCAGCCACCTTCTGTTCCGGTTGGGCCGCAACCACCTTCCGTTCCGGTTGGGCCGCAACCACCTGCTGTTCCGGTTGGGTCGCAACTACCTTCCACTCCGGTTGGGCCGCAACTACCTTCCACTCCGGTTGGGCCGCAACCGCCTTCTTGTTGGGTCGCCGTCGCCACCGCAGCCCTCCGGCTGTGTCGCCGCCGCCTCCGCAGCCATCACCTGTTCCGGCTATGTCGCCTCCGCCTCCGCAGCCCTCACCTGTTCCGGCTGTGTCGCCGCCGCCTCCCCAGCCCTCACCTGTTCCGGCTGTGTCGCCGCCGCCTCCGCAGCCCTCACCTGTTCAGGCTGTGCCGCCTCCGCAGCCATCACCTGTTCTGGCTGTGTCGCCGCCGCCTCCGCAGCCATCACCTGTTCCACCTGGGTTTAGGTCCTGCCCGGTTTCGCCTGGGCTTCACTCACGCCCGGTTCCGCCTGGGATTCAGCCACGCCCGGTTCTTCCTGGGCTTCAGACACACCCTGTCTCTTTTGCGGCTGGGCCGCAGCCCAAAGACCCTGCCCCTTTTACTGCTGGGCCGCAGTCTCAAGACTCTGTCTCTGTTCCTACTCTGCCCCCGAGCCATCAGCTCCAGTTTCCCGGCTGTGTTTCTGCTCTGCCCCCGGAACGTCCGCCCGAGTTTCCCGGCTCTGTCCCTGCTCTGCCCCCGGGCCATCCGCCCGAGTTTCATGACTCTGTCCCTGCTATGCTCCCGGGTCGTCTGCCTGATTTCACTGTCTCTGACTCTGCCCTGGGACAGTCCGCCTGAGGTCCTCTATGCCCTCTTGTCCCGGAGTCCCTCCTCCGGACCCCCTCCACCCACCCTGTTCTGTCTGTTTTGGAACGTCTGGGATCCGTCGCTTGAGGTGTGGGTTCTGTCATGGTCTGCATAGTTTGTTTCCTGTTTTATTGTGAAATTCAACCCTCCTGTGTCATGTCTAGTTTTACTTCCTGCCTTTGTTTGTTTTCCCGCCTTTTTGTGATTGTTTGCCCCGCCCTGATTAGTTCCACCTGTGTGTAATCTCCTGTTGTATTTAAGCCTGTGTGTTCCCCTCTGTCTTGGTCGATACGTTGTCGTTCGTGTCTGATGTTGGTCTCCTGGTGTTTTCTGCGTAAGTGTTTCCCAGTATTTTTGTGTTTTGTGGATGTTTTTGTTCCCTTTGTTTTGCCACATTAAAAGTTTGCACTCTGTCGGCTGCCTCCTAGTCTCTCTGCATTTGCGTCCACCTTAAAACTGCTAAAACCCTGACACTACAGATACTAAGGTTGGAGGTTCTGGAACAATCTATAGAGGGAATGTGATGTGTACACAACAGAGAGGTCTAATGTATTGGGATGTGTAGATTTTTCTAAAGCCTGAAAACAGAGCAATGAGGAGGAGCAGAAGTCTAGTTTTCTCTCAGAAC